>JAQFVV010000316.1:476631-656631 GCA_028023455.1 Epiperipatus broadwayi
ATTTTGGTACACGACGCTCTTGGCCCGATGGTTGGAAAAGAAGGATTTTGGCGCCGGCAACGTGGTGGGCCATTGATATGTTAGAGTTACAATTTTATCGGCCCGATAGGTGGAAAAGAAAGATTTTAGTGAATAATTATTTTAGGCTTAGATATTTAATTAGGAATTAGGATACATAATTTTAGGAATAATATGTATGTTAGTAGGAGAATAAAATGATAAGTATAATTATTTAATAAAAATAGTGTATATGTTAAAATGTATAATTTAGGAGTTAGTGGTTATTATATTTATTAAATAGAAATAATTAGTATTTTATAATAATATTTATAATTGATTAAATGTTGATTGTAAAAATTAGAATAAAGATCTTATTAGTAAAGTTATTATATTTTCATGTGGTATCTATAATATGATTATTTAAAAATTAAGTACTGTGTTAATTTTAAGTTAATAAATAAATGAATATGTAGATTATAAATGTGGCAAATGATTATTTTATAATATGACCATATCAATTCTTAAAATATTTAGATGAATACTTAATATCATATATTATGTGCAAATTGTCTGTGGATCATGGGTGTGAAAATAAATGATATGACACAATTTTGTTATTTGAAGTTATAGTTAAAAATAAATAGTGTAGAGTTTTCAAAGATATTATTTTATGATTAATTGTAGAAGTGAATTGAGTGGAGATGAGAAGGTTGATAGGGAATTATTTTAAAAATATTGATAATAAAAACTGCATAATAATAGAATTGAATTTTAAAAAAATATAAGAATGAATAATTGGGATAAAGATCTAGAAGTTGAAATGTCCAATTTTGTTGTTGAAGATAATAGTTGTATAGAGATTAAAGAAATAGAGAAATTAGTAAATTCAGAAGCAGTATTAGAAAATACTCAAAGTATGGATAATGAAATAGAGGAGGAAGAAGAAATAATTTTTAAAACAGTAGACAAAGAAATAGTAAAAACTAAGAAAGGAGTAGATAACTTTTCAATAGCTGATGTTATGAAACATTTAGAATTAATGAGTCAGGGTCTTATTAATTCAATGAATAAAATTGAAGAAAAAATGGAAAAAGAGAGTAATAGAAATAATATTAAATTAGATTCTTTAAAAGAAAGTATTGATTCTATTAAAGCAGAAATGAAAGAGGAGAATAAGTCTCTTAGAGAAGATATTAATTCTTTAAAAGAAAAAATGAAATAGGATTTTGCAATTGTAATGAGTTTTAATAAAAAAATGGAAGATAGAATGGATAATATAGATATAAGATTTGATAAAAATGAAGAAGTAGTTGAGTCTTTAAAATTAGAAATACTTAAAATTGATGATAGAAATCAAGAATTACTAGAAAGAAAATTTCATGAATTTTCAGAAAGCACAATTAAAGGTCTAAAAGATCAAATAGCAGAAGCTACTGATCAATGTAGAATTAATAATAATAATTTAACTTTAAAAATTGATGACTATAAGTTAAAAGTGGATAGTGAGATTGGTGAAGTTAAGAACCAAGTTAGTAATATTAATGATGATATTAAAAATGTTAAGAGTGCCTTAGTTCAGAACAAAGGGAACATAAAAAATGAAATAGAGAAGGAGTTAGTAGAAAAATTTAAGGGTTTAGATGTCAAAAGAATTGATGAAAATAAATATAGATCGAAAGTAGGAGAGAATATAAAGCGCATTCAAAAGGATATAAAGGATCACGTAGGTATGATAGAACAGAATAATGACAAGTATAAAGAAATTCTAGACAAGAATTTAGATGAGTTTAGAAAAGAACAAAAAGGATATGTTAAGCAAGTGCTTGAGCAAATGGACTTAGAAGGGAAATTTCAGCAAGTATATGATCAAATAGAAATGAAAAGTATAAGTAATGTAAAAGCCGAGGTATTTAAAGGGAAAATAAGTAGTAAGGCATATATGGATTATATTGATTCTTCACAAATAAACAATGTAGAATTAGTTAAGCAAGGTAGTAATAATAATAATCAGTCAGGAAATACTATTGTGAAGGAAATTGACAATAGACCGACTAGAGAAGTGATTAGTCATGAGGGAAGTGCGAATAATTCAATGGCCCTAAGGTTTATGAAAGTGAAACCATTTAAAGGGGAATACATGGAAAATCCCTCTGAGTTTTTAAACAATTTGGATGAATTGTTTTCAATATGTTCTTTATCTGAAAAAGAAAAAGTGGCCATGTGTAGCAATCATTTATATGGAGTTGCTAAAGATTGGTGGCAATCCCTGTTTGAGAAGCCAATGACTTATGGTGACTTCAAATGTTTTATTGTTGGGAGCTTTTGGAACTCCGACAAACAGGATTGCATTAGGTATCAAATTACCCAAGAGAAGTACCATGTTAGCAAAGGCAGCTACACCAGCTTTTTCAGGAATCAAGCTGTGCGTCTGAAGACGTTGACTGCTTATCCATTATCGGAAGGACAGATTGTCCGGATAGTTAGGCACAACCTACCTAAAAATGTGGAACAATTGTTAATCGCTGCTGACCGTGGGACAATTGAGGAAGTCTCTGAAATCCTGGATGCTCTGGAAGTAGCAGAGTTATCTATAGATAATAGGTTTAGGGTAAATAAGGATCGGAATAATTATCCATTGTCAAGTATTAGTGTTAATACTGGGGTGAGATCTTATGGAGGTTTTAAGAGAAGATTTGAGTACAAAGGCAGAGATAAAATGTCTCCATATTTTAAGAAATCTGTAAAATATGATACAAATAGGGATAGAAGTGATGATTCGCATAATCAGCCTTCTACTAGTGGTGTGACCACAATTCTTAAGAGACCAGCTAGTAAAACTAGTAGTAAAAAGTTAAATTAGAAAGGAGAAAGAAAATTAAAGTTTAGATTTAGAGAAGAAGATATCTAATAATTAAGACAAATAATTCTTAAAGAAGATGTGTATTTGATAATGTATTATAGCATTATATTATATTAGTATTTTTTTTTTTTTTTTTGTAAAACAAACATAAGATATTTCTATGTTAGCAACCTTCAAAGTAGGTGAAAATGCCTTTATGTTAACTACACCAGATGGGGAAAAAGGGACTTATAATGCAAGGAGTTTAATTCCCTTTCCTTCTGATGTGTGAGTTACAATTTTAAAAAATATATTGTGAACAAAGATTTTAATGTAATGTTTAAATATAGTGCTTTACATAAGGAAATAATTTATTATATATGATGAGTTAGCAGAATAGATAAGGATTTAATTGAAGAAGTTTACAAAATATGTATAATAAGATATTATTTATTGAGTTAATAAATAATAATTTTGGGAGAAATAAATTTTGGTCAGAATGACTAAAATAAAATGTGGAATTAGCTATTAAAGTAAATATGTTTAAGTAAAAGTTGAGTAATAAAGATATAAAGTATAAAGACTCATATATTTAAAGTATATGTAAGTAGATCTTATGAAAGATTAATTTATATTATAGTAGTGATCATGAAATTGATCAATCTTAAGGGATCAAGTTAATTACTTTAAATGAGAAGTATATAGATTTATTAAACAATGATCTATAAAATTGCTGATGAAACTAGCAATAAATTTGGAAGTAAAATACATAAAGTAGTTTAAAATATAGTATTAACTATAGGAATATGTATTTACAGTAGTTTATTTAAAAAGTGTATTTAAAAGAGTTTAAATATTTAATGTTTATAGAAATATTAGGGAAATAAAAGTAACCTAGTTAAGAGATGAGTAAAGAAAAGTGAAACTTATTTTATAAAGTAAAAGAAATCATTGTAGTTTTATTTAAAAGTGTTTTCTAATTGAAATTTAAGATGATGTTTCAATGCTTTATAAAATGTTATGTTCAAGTAATTTATTATGAGATTAATGATAAGAAAGATAAAAGTGATAAATGTGGATTAAAGAAGATGAAGATGGATGTTAAATTTAAAATTTTATCCGAAGGAGGGGAATATGTGCCCTTTTGTATGGGTCACCATCTAATTTTGTGCTAATCTATTAAAAATTTTAAATTTAAGATATATTTGAATATGTGATGTTAATTTTGCTTATGGTAATATTTCAAAAGGTTTAATTAAAGCAATCTATGAGTATTTGATATGTGAAATTGTGCTGATATAGAGAGAGACATTTTAAATGATGATGATTATAATATATAGTTGGGAAAAATGGCCATAATCAATACTGCATTAATATATTTAATAAATAGGTATTTAAAGCTAAAGGTGTTTAAAAGACAAGTTAAAATTAAATGCATATGTTTATTGTTGATAAAATAATATTATAAAAGAATATAAATATTTTAATTATTGTAAGTACTTAAATAAAAGACTAATATTTGATTTTAATAATATTGGATAATTATTTTAAAATCTATTATAATATCTTATTTATTTAAAAAATATTTATTTTAAAAAATGCAATTGTTAGTTTATTTTTAGACGATAACAAGCGTTTCTTGTGTTATAAAGAACAGATGTTAGTTAAATATACACACACATGCTTGGAAGTTATTTAGTAAAGTTGCAAAACTATTTTAAAAATCATGTTATAAAATTTATAAATAATACGTGAGTTATCACGAGATAAAATAAAGATAAATCAATGTAGAATATTAAATCTGATTTTTAAAAGTATTGCTTTAAAAATATAACGTATAAAAAAATACTTAGTTTATTTAAAATAATCTTATAAAAGTTAAAATTAAAATCAAGTAGGTAAAAATATTTTTAAAAAATGTTTAGTGGATTTAAATAAACGATAAGGATTATTTTAAAAATTTTAATAATGTAATAAATATTAAATATTAAATAAGTCATTATTTATTTTTAATTTTGTGTTGTTGGTAAATATGTAAATAAGCCAGCAAAGTTGATTGTTTAATCTACCAATCAAATGGGAAGTTTCTTCCGGTATAAAAGCTCAGTTCAATTGTTAGGAGAGGACTCTGTGATTGATTTTTCAAGTTAATTGTGTTATTAAAAATAGCTAAGTAAATTTTATAGACGCTTTTAAAATCATTTTTTAAAATTATAAGAGTGTCATTGTAAATAATTTATAAAAGTTTTAAATGATAGACCTGCAGTGTTAATTTAATTTTTCCCTATCGATCGTCTCTATATTAAGCTCAATTTACAAGCAAATAGTCATGGGAACATCATATATAGTGAAAATATATCGGAAACTTTATACTAAAAGTATGACAAACGCTGGATTAGTTCGGATAATTTTACGAGATGGAGAAAAGTAATATTTTGGACAGTATATAATTTTAAAAGCTAATTGCTATTGAATATTAGAAAATAGATATTTTAAAGAATAAAATACTTCTTTATAAAGAAAGTATTTTGCAAGCTATAAATTTAAAGGTATATCTTAAGTAAAGATATTAAAAAATGAAAGTAGTTTTATAAATACTTGCCTTGTTAAGTCTTTATGTTTAAAAGACTGAATGTTGACAATTTTAAAAGGCAAATCAATTGAAATATAATTAGCTAAAAGTCTTAATATAATAAAAATTATTATATTGAAATAATTTAAACGCTGGTCGTTTTTTTTAAATGAAGAAGCTTATTCTTACCTGGATGTTTTGTTAAAAAATGCGCAAGAATATGTGGACGTCCCAGTCAATTTAAAATAATTAAATGATAATTTTTCATAAACTATAGACTAATTTAAAATAATAACTTTTGAATAATATTCTTAAAAGAACTAAATCAGGATCCGATAAACTATTTTAATTTTATTTTATTTTCTATAAAGGAACTGATTAACTTTTATTTTGGTTTAAAAAGAACATTTTCGTTTTTCATAAACTTTTAAAAAAACACGTGATGGACCGGAAACAGGAAATGGTGTGCTAGTGAATATGTGCCTAGGATTAAAGAACTTTATGGTGAAAAGGAAACATCGCTGGAATTATGTAATATGACTTTTGTTTATTTATCTAATATAAAAGTTAAATATTATTAATCTATTAAAAATAAGATAGGTACATTTTCTTAAAATAGTAACTAAAAATAATATAATAATTAATTGCATAAGTTTATTTTATAATTAATATAAAACGTAATATGTTAAAGAATGATCGTGAGTGTAAATGTGAATTATTTTATGAAGCTGTAATTCCGAAGAATATTGGAAGATGGACTGTACATTAAATCATTATTGATGGTAAAAATTGTATAATAATAATAATTTTAATGTATTTAATATGTTTTCTTTAGATCAACCGAATGATATGTTATTTTGAATGAATGTATGATTATTTTAAAAATACACACACATTATATTGGCAGTGACAGTGTTATTTAAATATGCATAATTTGAATTTATGATATAAATACGATACAACATTACATAAGAAGCTTAGAAATAATTATATGATTCTTTCGTAAATAAATTTTGATTTTTATTTTTATTATTATTATGTTGGAGTATTAGAATTATATTTATTATTCATACAAGTAATTATTTTATTTCAAGTTAGGAAGAGATCTCAAAGTCTATATTTTATTTTATTTTATTGGATAAATTAAGTTAAGTTTTATGTAGAAGTTTATATTTGAGTTGGAGATTTACTGAATATAGATGATGAAGTATCAATAGTATGGATAATTAGTATTTATTTAAATTGATGATTGTTTTCCTGGAAAGTTTGAATAAGTTTAAAAGGATGTTTTGTAGATAGAAAGTTATTAAGAAGGAGTAGAATAACACATAAAGTGGAGTAATAATTTTACATAGAAAAGAATCATAGAATTTATCTAATATAATACTTTATGAATTTGAAATTGATTAATAATTTAAATATTATTATTTTTAACAGTACATATATGTAATGCATATTTGATAAAACATGTAGCATGAATTGTATTAACTGAAATATAAAATTATAATCAGTTATTTGTTATTACATTATAAAGATGCATTAGTTTCTATATTATGCTATTAGAGTAATACTAATAGTAGAGTGAACACATACTAGTACATGATGAAATAAGTAACAGTAATACTTAAGTGATGTAGCAATTTAATTAGTAAAGTTTAATTGTTTACATATGCTACATAAATATTATTTACATAAATTTTTCTGTGTAATAATTGAAGTTCACTGATATTTATTTAAAGTCTAAGTTTTTAAAACATACTTCAATGTTATTAGTATAGCACTTTAAAAGAATGTATAGATTATTTAATAGGAGTATGAGCTAATAACAGTGTAAACATTTTTGTATTATTATTTTCTTATTTTATTTTCTTTGTTTTCATAATTTTGAACTGTAAATATTGTAAATAAATTTTTAGTTGAAGTTAATGTAAATAAACTTGTTTAATTTGTTTTAAAAGTGTGTTGAGTTCATTATTTTGCACCACAGCATTTGACAACAGATAATTTGAATAAACATAATATTTGCACAATGTGAATTTATTATTGGTATTAGAAATAAACACAATATTTTCCTTGATATCATTTATAAGAATTGATTGACATTAATATATCATATTGCAATGGTCATAGAGTAATTATAATGCATAATATAAGAGTACGATATTATTTATTGCCAAAGACTATTAAATTATAAGATTTTGATCTATTCTAAAATTAAGATGCTATATGAAAATAAAAGATATACATATGATTATTTATTTAATGATTGATGATATAACAGAAATAGATAAGATTAAGTTATACTCTAAGATTAGTATTGAGTATTATTATTATTAGAATAAGTTAGGTGTATTTAGGTTTGATATAAAATCCTTTATCATACTTATTTACATGAGTTATCATTACTTTAAGATAATTAGAAGAACCTGAGATTATTTAATTACATTTTAAAAAATTAAAAGTTAAGATTTATTTATTTATTACATTTAAAGATAGTTTATTTTATTTAAAAGCCATAAGAATGCTATAGAGGTAGTAGTAAGTTAATAAGGAGGTGATAGTATTCTTATGCCATTGAGACAATGTCTTAGGAGATTTTGACTCAATGTAAATCTACTTATTGCTTTGTAACTTTACTTCACAGTCTCATGATTTTGATAAATACTTATTTAATTAATACATAATAAAGAAGTATATTGATTGTGACAATTGATAATAAATTTAATTAGAATATGATAATATAAAAGTATATTAAAGATAGATATGCAAATTTTAATTAAGCATTATAATTTAATTGAGCTAGTCGTATTTCAAATTATATTATACATCGAGAAGTAAGGGTACAATATATATATATATATATAACATTGGAATTGAGAAAATGTACTTTGAATTTAAGATGTTCATGAATATATTATATCTTATTCAGAACAAGGATATACTTTTGGTTTGTAATTTGAAATAGGCATCAGAACTGTGATACCATTCTGGAAATACAGTATTTAAAGACTCTCATTCAGGTTGTTTGTTTATGTTTACCATATTAATGCTATATATTTTTTTTCTTCATTTAAAATGTATAGTGTTTATTGGTAAATAATATATAATTTTAAGTTAAATGGTAATCTATTCCCATACCAAAATATATGAGTTACATTTTTCTAAGTTTAAACTTATGTTTTGTGGAAAAATAATTGTTATTTTAATGTTTAAAAATATTCATTTTTTTATTTATTGATTTTAAGTTAACTTCAGATATATCACATATTTGAAGTTAAAAAAAGATTTTATCACAATAAGTATTCACTTTATTTTGTTCTCTTAAATTTATATTAACAAATTTCTTGATTCATCTTTGTGTATATATATTAATTATATAAAATGTATATATTAAGCTCTCTTGTATCTTGGAAAGTATGAATATTCTGCAACATATTTGTGTTACATATACATATATATTTTGTATTTGGAAGTCAATAAATAGAGATTGATAGGAAATGAGATTTAAATATGAAATTAATGTCAATTGATGATTTATTGTACATGTAATTAAATTGTAGATGTATATTTGATTATTTATGGTATATTCATTATAAATATTTTTATTATTTAATTGATATTTATTTATTAACAAATTTAAACTTAAATCAAATAAAATTGTCTGTTTATTGTTCAGTTGTGTAATATGAATTCATTAATTGTTAACAAGAGAGACAAAAAAATAAACTGTCTATATTGTAAAATTTATTTGAAAAACTATATCACTTAATCCAGAAACCAAATTTCAGGTTTGGTGAGTATGACTATATTATTATTTTTTGTATTGAATTCAATAGTTATTATCTGACTGGATATAAACTTTATGTGATAATCATAATCAAATATTTGCAAGTTTTATCTAAATTATTAATTGGATAAATACATTATTGAGTACATGGTTGGTCAATATGTTATTAATCTTATTCAATTATAAAACTGATAGTAACAGTATATTTTGTTATAAGTCAGAATGATTTGCTTTAATTATACTTAAATTTAGTTGAGTGGATTGTAAATCCAATTAAATATTAAATATCAATATTTATATTTGATTATAATAAATGCTAATAATTCCTTTTATGTGTTTTGATTGTTATAATATACAGTTTTTTAATTTACTTACAGGAAATTTAAAATAATTTGATATGATTAGTTAATTATCACTTAAGTAAATATCCAATAGAAATATACTATTTTTTATATACTGGTATGATAGGATATTATAGGTTCAAGTTTACATTATAGGTTTATTGATTTTCATCAGTATTAAATATTTTATCTTGTTATAAATAACATAATTAGTAATAGTAAAGTAACATCTGAGTATAGCATGGATGAGTTAGTATTATTTATCATGTTATTAAACTAGAATTGTAAATAATGATTCAGCCTATATTTATTTAGATATTATGAATACTGTAAATGTATAGGACATACTGAAGTTATGTCAATCATTCATGAATTATTTTATTTAGCTATGAACATATTTAAATTTTAGCATAAGTTTGTCATTATAAGCAATGTTTGATTAGTTAGGTATATTAGGATTTGTTTTCTGAATGATTTATCATTATTTTCATTTGATCATAAGTGAAATATATCTTAAGCATATATCATTGTTTTTGAGACAATGATATTTGATTCAATTGCTTTACTTTAATTTATTTTAAGTAACGTTTGTATTTATAGTATTCGAAATGATGATTTTGTTTTTTTTCTATTTATTCTAAATGCTGTTTAGCTCATGATGCTATAGTAAAGATTATAATCACTGTTTTGTCATGTGGTTAGATGAAGAATTATTTAAAATACTTATTGATTATTTATTTATTAGCATTTATTTAGCTTAGTATATTTTATTTATTCTGTTATGAACAATGTTATTATTCACAGGGCATTATAAAAATACTATTATTATTATTATTATTTTTTTTATTCAGTTACAAGTGATGGCTAATCTCAGGGATCATTTTTATTCTGTTACATAGGGTGATCAATGACTGGGC
Organism: Epiperipatus broadwayi; assembly: GCA_028023455.1. NCBI lineage: Eukaryota > Metazoa > Onychophora > Udeonychophora > Euonychophora > Peripatidae > Epiperipatus > Epiperipatus broadwayi. The sequence continues at coordinate 487,088 of JAQFVV010000316.1, forward strand.
TACTTATTTTATTCAGGCTATGTTATAATTATTATTTCTCATTGTACTTTTTGGTACATTCTGGTTAGCTGCACCCCAGCCGCTAGAGGCGCTGTTTCTGTGTAAACACACAGAAATATCCAGAGTAAGGACTAGAAAAACGCGTTTTATTTTTGTAGAATTTGAAAATAATAAATACACATAGTATAGAATACAAAATTATTTTACAAAAGTTTGTAGCTGATAATGGTTCTAAAGACTTACTCAAATTTGAGAATGCATATGATAAAAAAAAGGTAATTATGGAGAAATGGTTGAAGAGAAATAGGACATTAGACTGTTGAAATGTTCATTTTAGAAAAAATAGTGATATGGAATTAATTGTAGTGATATCTATGAAACATATACATATCATGATAAAATATTACCAAAATATTCCTTTTTTGTATTTAAAACTTTACCTGTGAGGACAAGCGATATAAATACTATACATAGTTTAATTATTTATTTAATTTACCCAGTAATTGAATTTAATAATGATAATATCAGTTCCAAAAACCGAAAGAAAGAAAAACAATCTCAGTTTATTTAATCGAATGTAATTGATTGTTGTACTCAGTCTATGAGTCTAATGCTCTAATGGCACTTGATTCCTGAGCAAATGACCACATGGGTTTGACTTACTAATGCATATTTATTGTGTACATTATTTATCAAAACTATACATCACTTAGTTCATTATAGTGTGATAATGATGAATCCAAAAACTAAAGATTTCTGAAATAATTCAATTGATTAGAGATAATTCAATAGAATTGTTGTCACTTTGATTTATGAAAGCATATAAGTTTTTCTAATTCCAGGTTATTAGCTTGAATAATGTCATCATCATCATCAACCACTATCAATACAATGCAGGATGAAGATCTCTCCAAGTTCAATTTATCTTCTCTGATGTTTAGCTTTTCTTCTCCATATCACCCCAGTACACTTTTTTATTTTATCCATCCATCTCATATGTTGTCTCTTTCTGGGTTTTTTACAACATCTTGGAATCCAGTTTAAGATTTTAATTGTTCATCTATTATCATCTCTAGTAGCAATATGTCTAGCCCAACTTCACTTTAGTCTTTTAATTTTTTCAATGAGATCAATAACACCTGTTTGTTTTTTTACCCATATATGCGTTTTTGATCTTGTCTTGTTATTTCCAACGTGCATCTCTCCATATTTCTTTGAGTAGTCTGAAAGCTCTGTATTGCTCTTCTATTAAGTGTCCAAGTCTCAGATCCATAAGTAGGAACTGGTAAAACACATTTATTAGAAATCTTCCTTTTCAAACACATAGGCATATTTCCTTTTAGTATCAAATTATTTCTACCAAAAGCACTCCAACAAAGTTTAATTTTATGATTAATTTTATCCATTATGTTTCCATCTGTACTAATAATCTGACAAAGATATTTGTAGCATTTAACTTCTTCTAACTCATCATAATCAATCTTTATTTCCATATTTTGAGAAAATCCATTAAACATTACTTTAGGCTTTTTAACATTTATCTTTAGTCCTACTTTCATCTGATAACTCCTGCAACATTTTCTGCAGTTCTAAAGTATTATTTGCAAAAACAACTACATCATCTGCAAAATCTAAATGACATAAATAATCTCCATTTACTTTCACTTCTGTAGCTCCCCATTTTAATCCACAAAATATTTCTTGCAACACTGCTGTAAAAACTTTTGGAGATATGGAATAATGTTGACCTTGCTAGTATCATTATGTAATATAATTGTTGATGTTGCATTTTTATAAATGTTCTTTAAAATATGACAATATCCTGGATCTATACCTTGATGATCCAATGCTTTAATCACTGAAGAAATGTTTATAGAATCAAATGCCTTTTCATAATCTACAGATCCAAAGCATAATGGCAACTCATATTCATTTATCCTTTCTGTAACTTTTCTCAATACCTGGGTATGATCTACTGTACTAAAAGTGGTTTTAAATCCAGCTTATTCTCTTAGTTGGTGGAAATCCAATGTTCTCTGTAGACGAGTTGTAATTATATTGGTAAAAATTTTGTATAAAACTGATAAAAGGCATTTTCTTTATCACCTTTTTAAAATATTAATAGTAATACTGCATTCTTCCAATCATCTTTATCATTTAAATATTTGGTATATAACTCTGCTAAAAAAATTCTATTTCTTCACCTGCTTTTTTAAATATATCAATTATAATTCCATCATTACCTGAAGTCTTTCCTTTCTTCATAAATTTAATTGGATATCTCATTTCTTCATTTAAAATCCTGGGCAATTCGGAAGATATAATAGATATAGTAGGTAAATGTTCTTTATTACTATATAATTCTGATAAAAGTCTTCTACCTATTTCATGATGTCATCTCTTTTTTTAATAATAATTCCATCGTTTTTCTTATTGGCAGATGTAAATTTCCTACCAATATCAAAATGTTGTTTACACTCTTGAGACTTTTATTCTCTTCTACAGCTTTCCTTACTAGTTCACAGTTATACTTTTTTATATCATTTTCAACTCTTTGTTGCACCATTTTACAAAATTCGAGATATTCAATCCTTTTTAATGCATCATTTTTGTATATCTTCATATTTCTTCTTTTCTTCATAAATTCTCTAGTCTCAGTAGAAATTTTATTGGTCAATTGCTCCTTCTAGCTTTGTTGCAGTTGTTAAAAGTGTATCAGTTATTGTCATATTAATTGCATTCAAATCTGAATCATGATCAAAATCTACTAATATTTGAAACCGATTTGTAAGTTCTAATTTAAATTCATTAGAATGTTTCTGAAGATTAGGAATATCAACTGTAAATATTGTTTTTCTTAATAATTTTTGCCTCTCTAGTTTTGCATTAACACGTAACTTACACCTTACTAATCGATGATCACTTCCTGTGTTAAATTTATTAAGAACATTCCAATCTTGAAATATGTATTTCCTGTTAGTCAAAATATAATCCAATTTTGCTGTACCTTTATTTGGATGCTTCCACATCCATTTCCTTTTAACATTTTTTTAAAAAAAAAGAATTTATAAAAATAAAGTTTTTCTTTTTCTGCAAACTCCACAAGTTTATGTCCTCTCTCATTTTTATTAGCATAACCAAAATTATCTAGAGCACTTTCATCTTTCATTTGTTTACCAATTCTAGCATTAAAGTCTCCCATAACAATTTTACAATGTTGTTTACTCTGATCAAAAGCCTTTTGTACATCCATATAAAAATCTTCTACTACTTCATCACTATGAGAACTTGTTGGGGCATAAACTTGAATGATCTGCATTTGGTATCTTCTATTAAATTGTATAACTAATCTTACCACTCTGTCCGATACGCCATCAATTTCCACAATGTTGTTCTTCCACTTTTTATTTATAATGAATCCTATTCCATGTGCATTTCCAATATTTGTGCCTTTATAGTAGAGTGCATGTCCACTTTTTAAATCAATTGTCTCATCTTTTCTTCTAACTTCACGAAGTCCAATAATATCCCATTTAATATAAGACAGTTCTTCTTCTAATTCTTGCAATCTTCCTTTACTTGAAAGTGATCTGCAGTTGTAAGCACCTAAATAAAAAGTCATCATCAAATGGCAGCCTGGGTCCACAATCAGGAGACTTTTAGCACTCTCCGATCAACTGCTGCCTTGGTTGTGACTTTACAGCCTCCTGGGAATAAAAGCCATGATTTATTTTTGTCTGTCATGCTTGTATATATCTATTGGAAAATATTTATCATTTACACATACATTCATTCTGCTTTATGAGGCAACTGAGAAGAAAGACCATGGTGTTTTTTGATCTTAAACTCAGAGGTAAAAAGCCAATAAACTCACCATGCTGGCTAATGAATGTTGGTGAGCACCCCATTCATGTTTGTATACTATATGTATAATCACATAGTAGTAACAGCTGCAATGACAAGAACATGTGGAGAGAACATTTAGGAATTTACTCTGCTTGGTTTCTTTAAGGCCTCCAAGAGAAACCAAATGGTCTCCTTTCAGTTAATAGCAAACTCCTTTCTGCAGCCTTGAATAATATAAAGGAGTTAAAATTGTCTGCTAGATGTATATGTGGATTAGTTCTTGCATTGAATTCTGAATCCTAACTGTTGAAATCAGAAATCAAAAACTAGTATGGGAATATAGATGTTACTGCATTAGCATCTGGTATCTATTGATTACTCAAACTTACTTCATATTGCTCTATAAAGAGTAAAGAAAACTCTTGGAAACATGTTCAGTAAACTGAAATTGTCATGTGATATTTTGTTGATATTGCCCTCCCAAGCATCTGATCATATGATTTATATTTCTTTTTATAAATATTCTAAGACACCTAATTAATTGTTTTAACTTATTTAGTTTTTTTAACTGTGAAATATTATTTAGCAACTTAATGTAATTAATTGATAATATTAATTAAACCTTTAATTAGCAAGTTGTTCTTTTTTTTTTTTAGTATAAATTATTTCTAGTAAATTTTTTTTAGTTCAGTAATTAAATTTTATATAATTTCTTAATTTCTACTTTTTAATATATAATATATAATAATAACTGTCAGAGAAAGGCAGTGTCCACAACAGACTTGGCTTTCATATCATTCTTATTTTTTTATCTACAGAAGGCCACACTCCTTCTTCAAATAAACAGATATCCCTCCCCCAGCACAACACCAACTATCATTCATCATCAATTACATCATAAAAACTGCATCCTTACAGATATTCCTCACAAATATCTCTTCAAACTATGTACAACTATTCATACTGGAAAATTTACTCTTTAATCCCTTTACATCTGGTCCATGACTCCAATCTGACAATACTTGAAATTAACAATTACTCTGTAAGTTCAACAGATGATCTTTAGAACCAAAGTACTTTGACTTTTTTCTAAGATTAAACATCAATGACATGCCCACTTCGTATTTTTTGAGATACTGGTGGCTGTACTCCAATGTTGATCCCTATGCTACAGGACAGAAGAAACACAGCAACAACTATTCTATCATTGTTCACAATGAACAGAATTTGTTATAACATGATCAAAGCCTATTGACAAATCAATACCACTCCTCAGACAATCATCCACTCATATCGCAATGGCAATCTGTGCAGCCACTTTTGTGCTCTATGCATACTGACGCACTCATTCCACATTCACCATAGGAAACAATACAAGGCACCATCCATCTTTTAGCATTAAAAAACCCAAAGATATAAAACCTCTGTTTGAGATTTACATAAAAAGGTTTTAACTAAAATAACAGTAGATTTACATCTTTCTATATCAGTTATATATAAACATACAAAATAATGGTGATAAAAAAGAACCATTATTAAATAAACCTGAAGGAAATTCTATAATGAAAGCAATCTTACTGCTGCTACATGATAATCCTATGCTTTCTAAATTTTTCATGAATTAGAAACATCATATGTCTGAACTTTTCATATTAACATTGACAAGACTCTCTTTTGGCTAATAACTTTGCATCAAACTTTGTTTAGTGAAGTTTGCATTTCATATAATTCACTAATAGTCTTGCAAAACTTATTTTATATAAAATATAACCTGCATCACAAACCATGCCATTCCCGCACTTTAGGGATGATGTGTAACATATATTTATGCTTTCCTTTTATAAAGGATGATGACTCTAGATAGCTCTGGCTATTTGTAGAACTTAAGTTACCATCCATATTATTATCTTATTTATACAAATCTTTAAATATTTTAACATAAAAGAAAATAGTGTACTTAAATAATTAAAAGCTATCTCTTGATTAATTTTTAATAATCTTTAGAAATACCTACTCTTATACTAACTCTCTTAATGTAAATATATTTGTGAATAATTATTAATTATTTTAGTACTCGGTATTTTAAAATATGAACATTATATATCAATTTTTTTAGTTTGTACTTGCAATTCAAATTTGCATATGTTTGTTCATTTGCATTAAATTTGAGTGCACTTTTAGTCCAGTTCACCATATGTTTATGGAAAATTCCACCAAAAGTGCACTCGGCTTTAGATTATAAAAAGAAAGCCAGCAATTCATTACTCAAACAAACATATGCAAATTTGAATATTATATATCATATATTTGATACTAAAAAACATAATTGCACTGACATATAAAAATACAAAATACTTAAAATTACAATAATAATAAAAATACATATAAGGCTTTAACCTTAATACTATGTGCCTTTTGAGTGCTTAATTTTACCATGAGAGCGACCTCTACAAATCTTAACACAAAATTACGACTTTATAAAAATAAGAGTTCAGTCTTATCTTATCTTCAACCTACTTTCTAATAATAATAAAAGAAAATTTACAAATTAATACATTAGAAATTTATTGAGTTTTTGTTATGGCTTAATTTTATTTATTTTTCTTTAGTTCTAATGCTTATATTAAGAAGTAATACAATTTATTTTATTTTGCAGAACAAATCTTAATTTAGTACTAAATATAGGTTGGACTATTTTCATTATCTAATATTCAATACTGAATGTCTTTAAAAAAGTTCAACTGTTATTTAAACTTTTCAAATACATTTAACTGCTATTATTAACAGTAGAATGTATTTGGAAGTTTTAAACAAAGTTTGAATTTTTTTATAAAGACATTCAATATTTAATATTAGATAATGGAAATAATCCAACACACATAATTACCACCAAAATGCCATCATTACAAACATTCAGGCAAAAACCTTAATTTTGTTTACACTTTAACTTTAAAATAAATTATATATATACAGGGTAAAGCAATCATTCAATTTTAAAAAGCTTTATAGCAAAAATTGATTTTATTGTATTTCTCCCTTCTTTCCCAAAGAGTAAAATTTAAATGAGCCATTCACAAATGCTTCACAATTACAAAGTTTATTTCAAATGCTATCATCGCAATATTTCCATTTTAATTTTTCTTCCTAAATCATTGGTAATGGTTAATTATAATAAATAGGTGAAAGGATACAACATTATTCTATTCCAAATAACGCTAAGATAATAATTTAAAATTTGTTATTGTTTGAACAATTATTTATATCTCTTTCTAAAAATTTATTGTTAAATAGTTTTTTTTTTATAAAACAAGTGTTATATACATATATATTTATTAAATATAGAGCTTGAAAAGAAGCTCTTAACAAGCTTTGTAGAATATCCCCAACCGCAGATCAGTTTCTGCTACTGGGTTCCTCAGTGAGGTGCTAGGATATTCAAGCATTAGATTAAAAATACCAGGACAAGCCTAGCACCTTATCTAATAAATAACTATTAAGTAGAAAATCTGAAATTTTCAGACATTCATATGTCTTCCAGTCCAGATATAACTTAAATAGCCATATGGGACAGAACCAACGTTCAGATACACCATATATTAATAATCATTTCATTGTGGCCTTAGCTTCTATTTAAACAATAAATGTGCTTGTATTCATTTCAAATACAAAAAAATTTTTTAAGAAGAAAATATTGTAGCACAATGTCAGCACATAAACAACGGTTCTTACATATTTATTTTTTCTTATTGTAAAATGTTAGGATATTTAATATTATATTTGCAATGTTTTAACTATTTTAATTAAATTAATGCCTAAGATATCTAATCCTTTTGTTAATGTTCTCTAGAATTCTTAAAGATATATATATATATGTCCTATTTATAAGTGCAGATCTATGGAAAATAAAACACACTGCCTCAATATATATATAATGTGATAGAAAATGCATTAGTTTGTCCTTCAAAAAGGTATTCTATATTAAAACCTACTAGAGGGAGCCAGTGTCTCCAGTTTACTCTGTTACTGGCTCCGTTTTAATTACCTAAATTATATTTTAGAAAATTTTTTTTTCTCTAAAACTTTTCCATTTGACCAGAGTAACCTTTTAGGTTCCTTTGTACACAAGAATTATGGCACCATCAGACAAGTAAGCGTGATTAAAATTTTTCTTTGGAGCGCGGTTAAAAATAACTGACAGCCATGTAAATTTTCTAGAGATTTCTATTGAAAGACTTAATTTTCAGGGAATATTTTGATTCAAGGCAGCTTTGCTGACTGGGTGAGAGTTTCTGATTGAAGGGAGGACCCCTGAGGGCCTGAATTCTAGTTTTTATATGGGGTGGAGCTGGGAAAAAAGTGCTGTGGGGATCATTACCAAAATTGGATAGCTCATTTATTTGTTAGCAATAGTAGCGTTTTTCATTTAGACTTTAATGCTTGCTTTTTATACCTGATATTTTTCTTGAAAGAATTTTTCCACAATAGTAAATTGTTTCTCATTGTACCTGATTATTTATTTCAAAGGTTGCTTTATCTTTTATCCATGCATTTGATGCTGGTTCACTGACTATGTCTCCTAAAACGTTTTTACCAGATTTGGATGACTCATTCATTTGTTAAAAATGACAACGTTATTCATTGCAGTTTTGTGCTTGCATTTTAGACCTGAGATTTGACTTGTAAGATTCTTTTTTTACTATGGTGAATTGTTTTAAACTGTATCTGAACATTTGATTTCAAGTGTTGCTTAATTATTCAACCTTACATTCTATATTAAACATTTTTTTTCTAGCTTGAATGCTGAACTATACAAATCGATAATTTTAACATTTGACTATATGGATTAGTGCTTCTGGTTTTCATAGGTTATCAGGGTGCTGAAACATGATGGACACTATTCAATATGCGATTTTGATGGATACATTACTCTAGGTACATCTTTGATTGCTCTATAGATCTAGAATTATATTATGGTATAACACATAATGCAAGCATCTGGTTACTACATATACATTAAAGTTCTTGATTTTGGAAAGTAATGATGAATTTTTTATGCAAGGCATTGGAAATCCTGGAGATTTGCACTGTGATTTTTAAATTTAGCAATTATTATGACATTGTATTGTTAACAGTTGTACCTCATTGTATGGACTGTGCTTCTAGTTTTATCATTTGATTTTTACCAATAGTTAAGGACCTCATGGATTAAGACTTCTAGTTTTTTGTAAATTGTGTGGAAGCTGAAACATGATGGACAAAACTAATGTTCCCAAAGAGTTCAACTGTGATTTGAACATTGGATCGGGGCTACTGTGTCACTCATCTTTACGGTCTTGAGGACTGAGTCTGTTGCTTGGAGAGTTCCCAGAGCTTGCTTCCTGGTCTTGGAGGGGGACTGGGATGTGGGTGTATTGGGTTCTAGTATGGGCTTCAGATGAGAGTCTGGAACTTGGGAAGATTCCTGGGGCCTGAACTCTGGTTCTTATGGGGAGGCTGGCTGGGATGTGAAGTGCTATGGGGATTAGTACAGATTTCATCCTTCTCATCTTCAGGGCAGTGGAGATGATATGATGCATTGTGGTTTTAGTCTCTTTGTTCTCTATATGATTCATAGGTTGGCTATTAGACTATGTGATAATCTGTAGATGGCATATGATATAAACATGTGAGATTTACATTTTTGATTAGTGCTGCAGCATTGCTTGTCTTGGCTGTGAAGATGAGAGGATCTCATGCTTAGGTGACTCAGGCCAGAGAGTTCTATTATGGTTTAAACTTCAAATCGGGACTGCTGTACCACTTGTCTCTACCATCTGGATGGTAGGTTCTGGTGCTTGGAAGGTCTCACAAGCCTGGGTTTTGGAGGGGATCTGGATGCTGTGGGGATTAGTAAGGGCATTGGATGAGAGAGTCTGAACTTTGGAAATACCCTAAGGCCTGGTTTCTAGTCCTTAGGAGGGGGGCTGGGACATGGGTGCTACAGGGATTAGTATGGGTTTTTACTTTCTCATCTGGATGGTGGAGATGATGTGATTCTTGGAAGCTGTGATCTACCTAGTTGCCATTAAGGTCAGGGGTTACTTAGTAAACTATGAGAGAAGCTATGAATGGCAAAATATATGCATATACAATTCAAGGTTTTTCTGTTCACTCGGTAAATCATGTTCTGCATTGTAAATCATAGTTTGAATCTTGTATATCACTACATATAACATGTAAAATCAAAGATTAATATTATGTTAATAAATCATATTTTGAGAGAAAAAAAGGTATTCTATTATGCATAATGTACGTTTACCAAGAGAGTTTAAAAAAACTTGCTAACTTAACGTTAAAAGTAATTAAGTGGTAAACAGTGGCCATGTTTGTGCAAACAACAACAAAATTCAATTAAAATATATTAATAAAATGCCACAGTATATATTTAATGTGATATAAAAAAAATTCAGCAAATCCTCAGAAGTATGTTTTATATTGGGCACTATATGCGATGGAATAAAAATGAGTAAAATGAATAATCAGCATATAAATGTACATAAACCTCTATGCCAATATAACATTTGGAATTAACTGTAAAAAAGATATAACACTGGATAATAATGATCATACATACTCAGATTATTATGATGAACAGGTTAGCTCAGGTCGATGTGGCATCAGAATTTTCTGTCTTCACTAATAAAAAGTTAGTGATGAATTTTCTTTATTAAATGACAAAATCTAATGACCCACGGGGGCAAGACTTTGTCATTTTAAACCTTTTTTCCAACTATGGGGAATTTTTTTTTTTATCTTGTTAACTGCCCAAATCTTTTTTTTTTTTTTTGGCAATATATATATGTGTGTGAACGATTTAATAATCATAGACTCATGTAAATACAAACAATTATAAAAGGATTAAAATGTTAACAGCATCAAATATCTTTTTAGAGGCATCAAATGGAGAGAAAAGAACATCTGGTAATACACGAATTCAAACAGATAGTCATGTATAACTTTAGTAAGTGTGATCAATCTTTAGAGTCTGCCAATAATATAATTCTCAATCCTATAGAGGTCACATATATAACATCATAAAATATATAGAATTCACACATACACACCAAATTTGATTGTTTGCTAATGCTTCTATTCGAATAGTAAACAAATGTGCTGAATATGTGTATAAAAGTAAAATGGACTAAATAGTTAATTTTGTATTTAAATAAGTTCATTATAATAATTCTTAATAGTAGTTAGTAGTTTTATTAATGGATAATAATAATAAAGAAACGAAGAGTTTAAAATAAATATTTTTTAATAAAACAAATAGATTGTTATATCTGATTCTAATTCATTTAGAAATATCAATTTCGGGATTCGAATCCCGCATATATTACATATATAAATATAGGTTTAAGCCTGTACAATGTATTAAATATCAATTTCTTAAATTACTAATTTTATTTTTAAATTATAGAATAATAATTCTTTTTATGCTTATATATTAAAAGTATAAAATGAATTTGATTAAATTTGAATTTATATTTATGTTATTTTAATTATAAATTAATCAAGTCTTTTATAAAGAAAAGAAAATTCTATAGAATACATTTTAAAAAATTTACTATAATTAACTTTCACAGTTTTTTTTTTTGGGGGGGGGGGGAGTGAGGGATTTTGAATTGATCTTTTGCTTTTTTCACATTGGATCATGGTCTTGCATAATCTTATATGAATTCCACTTTTAAAATGGAAATAAATTTTAGTTGAGATATCATAAGAGAATGAAAATGTCTTAAAATTTAAAATTAAATTTGTTAAAATTTTATTTAAAAACTTTTCTTCATCAGGATATTTGTTTGTTAGTAAAAACAGCGTATCCCTTATCATAATTATGTTTTATAATTTTTCTTCTCAAAAACAAACATTTTCAAATAAAATCTAATTGTAATCATGTATTTTTTTTGGCTTAAAATAAATATTTTTCAAATATTTTATATTTAAATAATCTTAAACATATAAATAAATTAGAAAAAAAAACATGCTTCAGATTGAATGAAATTAATAGGAAAATAACTGATACACTTTTAAAAACGGCAACAAAAATATCTGATATAAAAAAGCAGCAATTGGTCAATAAAATTTCCTACTGAGATTAGAGAATTTATGAAGAGAAGAAGGAGTATGAAAATATATAAAAATAATGCATTAAGAAGGATTGAATATTTTGAATTTTGTAAAATGGTATGAAAAAGAATTGATAAGAATATAAGAAAGTTTGATTGTGAACTAACAAGAAAAGTTATAGAAGCGAACAAAAGTAACATGAGTATAAAACAACATTTTAATAATGGTAAGAAACTTATTTGTGCAATAAGAAAAAAAGCTGAAACTATTACTAAAAGGAGAAATGACATCATAAAATGGGTAGAAGTTCTATCAAGAATTATATAGTAATACAGAACAAGGAAAAGTATCTCCTACAACTATTATATCTTCTGACTTGCCCATGATTTTAAAATAAAAAGGTGAGACATACAATTAAATTTATGAAGAAGGAAAAAGTTTCAGGTAATGATAAAATTATAATTGATATCTTAAAAGAAATAGATGAAGAAATAAGAAAAAAAATTGGCAAAGTTATATACCAAATGTCTAAATGATAAAGATGTACCTGATAATTGAAAGAATGCAATATTAATATTTAAAAAAGATAATAAAGAAGATATTAGAAATTATAGCCAGTCTTTTATCAGTTTTATATTAAAATTTTACCAAGATAGTTACAATTCATCTAGAAAGAACTTTGGATTTTAACTAACCAAAAGAACAAACTGGATTTAAAAGTGGTTTTAGTACAATGGATCATATCCAAGTATTGAGAGAAGTTATAGAAAAGACCAATGAATATGAGTTGCCATTATGCTTTTGATTTGTAGATTATAAAAAGGCATTTGCTTCTGCAAATATTTCTTCAATAATTAAAGCATTGGATCATCATAGACCCATGATATTGCCATATTTTGAAGAATATTTATAAAAATGCAATAGCAATAATTAGATTACATGATATTAGAAAGATTAACATTGGGAAGTGTGTAGAACAGAGTGACTCCATATCTCCAAAACTTTTTACAGCTGTGCTGCAAGAAGTATCTTGTGAATTAAAATGGGAAGCTAGAGAAATACAAATAAATGGAAATTATTTAAGTCATTTATATTTTGCAGATGATGTATTAGTTTTTAAATAATGCTTCAGGAATATGAAAGTAAGAAAGTATGACTAAATGTAAACATTAAAAAGATTAAAGTAATGTTCTATGTTTTTTTTTTTTGGCAAATGTTGAAAATAAAGATTTAATAATGGTTAGTTGGAAGAAGTTAACAACTACAAATACCTTGGTCAGATGTATTACTACATGTGGAAATATAATGGATTAAAATAATGATAGAATTAAACTTGGTTGGAGTGCTTTTGGTAGAAATAACTTAATATTAAAAGGAAATATGCCTGTGTGTTTGAAAGGAAAGTTTTTAGTATATGTGTCTTACCAGTTCTTACTTATGACTCTGAGACTTATACACTTAACAGAAGAGCAATACAGAGACTTCAGAAGAAGTATGAAGTGATGCATGTTAGGAGTAACAAGGAGAGATCAAAGATGCAATATATGGGTAAGAGAATAAACAGGTGTTACTGACATTGTTGAAAAAATTTAAAGATGAAGTCAGGTAAGACATATTGCTGAAAGTGATAATAATAGATGGACAATTGAAATCTTAAACAGGATTCCAAAAGATTGTAAAAGACTCAGAAATAGACCACAAGTGAGATGGATAGATAAAGTAAGAAAGTGTGCAGGAGTGATAGAGATCAGAGAAGATGGATTGTACTTGGCAAGACCTTTATCTTGCAGTGGATTGATAATTGGTTGAAAATGATGATGATCATGTAAATAAATTACTGAAAATTACAATTTTTCTTTTTTAAATATTAAGACAATAAAGCATATTCAGAATAGTCTTAGACCAAATGATCTATCAATCAGTGATACTGTTTGTTTAATTATATTATGATACAACCAATCAAGGCATTGCCAGCTTTCTTTTATGTCATTTAGTTTGCACAATATTTGTATGAGTTTGTATGATATTGATATCTTCATATTTTTTTTAAACTAATAATTTTTCTGATTTCTATGCAAAAAAATTATAGATAACCACAAAATACCAATGAAAAATCGGAGTGAAAGCAGTGCCAAAATAACCCCTCAAAATTAGCGACTTTGCAGTGATAAAATTATTACAGATTATATTTTTAATAATCTTCTTTTAATTACAAAATGTATCAAAATTAATTTGTATAATTTCTCGTCATTTGTATTTACAAAATAGTGTTTTTTCTTTTTTCTTTGCTGTATTAATAATTAGGATTTGCAGTCTTTTTGTCAGAATCAGAAATATCATCAAAGAACTTTTTGTTTAATTTTATATAATTTACTTAAAAATACCAAAAATATTAATAATTATTATTTAAGTTATTCTAATTTTTAAGAACATTATTATCTATTTAATTAATATTTGTTATTTTAATATTTATATAAGCAGCTTTAGTGTATTAATTTTTTCTTTTTCTTTATAAACTTTAAATATATACGCATACATGCAGCAATAAGGTTACTCATTCATAATCTGTCTCAATATACATATAACACACGCACATATATATATATTGTGAAAAAGTCTTCTCCCATGATCTAGCTTTAGATTCAAATCTAGCTGAGTATAGACTTTATTTAGATAGCTGATATATGTAGGTGTTTTCAGTTACTCATATCATAGTGAAATCAGATTGCCATCCACTTCTTAGTTTGTTTTTTTATTCATATGTCATAGCATCGGCCGGGACACGAACCCACAACCGTCTGCAAACAACTACTTGCTTGCAAGGCCGTTGCGATGACATCTCAGCTAACAACGCTTGACTATCCACTTCTTAGTTAGGGTGTAGAACATAAAAGAGAAGATCATTGAAAATCTTATCAATTTAGGAACCTGATAAATGTTGTCTTCTTGTTATTTAACGCAAAGGAATCTGAAGGTGCCTTTGTTCTATAGTTGGTTATTTACTGAAATATATGTGTATATATTAAAACTCATTGTGAATTGAGCTTTAAATAATATATTAGAATAAAATGTGATGAGGACATCAAACATTAAAAAAAAACTGACTCTAATGAACATGCATTATCAATTATTTGTAGTATTCTATTGCCCAGTTATAATTTTGAAATATCGTCTATAGTCACTCTTTTACACTCCTTACAGCGCAGTTGCTTATTCGTGTATTTTACATAACATATCTAAGTTTTAAAAATCTCTGTAGTTCACCTTATGATTTCATTTGTCCAATTATTGTTATCTTCTTTAATATTGTATGCAGTCTCAGATTCATTTCAACATCTGATGTCTATTTTTCATCTATGTATTTTATATTTTATCTTTTCTTGTTAAACCTAATATTTATCTGTCCATACATCTGTGAGAGGTCTTTTATTTCTATATTACTTTTTTATAACTCTCTACATCTCATATTCAAAAATATTTAATACACTTGTTAAAACATTTCTTTCAAGCACAAGGTACTATATTGAAGACCAGTTCTGCAATTAATGACCTCTAATATTTTCTTATCTAAATTAATGATTTTACCAAGATATTTTTTGTCAATTTTTTGGTAATTTATTACTTTCACTCTTTATTGGGGGGAGAGGAGATAAACTTTACTTTAGTTGTTTATAGTTACACATTAAACTACTTTTGTCAAATTGCTAAAGTTTTAAGACAAATTCAAAGTCATGGTTTTCTAATTACACTCAGCTGTTAGTAAAAATAAAAACTTCATCTATAAAATATCATACGAATATGGAAAAAAACATGTATTGGTCTAACTAGTTAGTCTATTGAAAACAATTAAACGAATACAAAAACAGTGATTAAAAAGGGTGAAAACAGATGTGTCTAAAGCATCAGACTATTTATAGAATAATGAGCACAATATAAGTGACCAAAAGGAAAAAGTTTTAAGAAAACAGTTTTCTATGACAATGACAATTAATTCCATGAATCAGCTTAAATATAATATTTTATATTATTTGGAAATCACTCAAAAACATTTTTTTAAAAAATGGAAAAATTAGGAAAACTTCTATAGATAAGCATAATAAATTTTTATTAAGTCATCTTTGGCAGAATAGACTAGTTGGTTAGAGCATTATCTTAAATTCAGTATTCATGAATCTGAGGCTCACCAATTTAATTGTGCTAGCTATCATTTGTCAGGAAAACACCACCTGAAAAAAAAAACAATATCACTTGAAATGTTGCATTTTATATTAACTTAAGTATTATTAATATCAATTGAATGTATTTAGAAAAGCATAAATAAAGTTTGAAATATTTAAAAAAAACATTTAACAATTTAACTCAATGATGAAAGCAGTCCAACATATAACTAAAGGTAAAATGCCATCAAAAAAAAAGTAAAAAAAACTATTACTTTACTCAAATTAATATTTATCTTTAGCCTTGCTATTTTGCTTTGGGAAGCCTCGTCTAATAATTTGCATCTTTACCATTCATTACATGACATGGGGTTCAAATTTGTCCAAATGAACCTTGAAATTTTTTCTATTACAAACAAATTTAAGATTTTTTCTTTCAAAAAGAAAATTCATAGCCAGTCTGCTACATATTTAAAAGTGGTTGGTAAATGGGTCTTTTTAAACTTAAAGAGCAAAAGTAGATGGTAATCTGGGTCAGTGAAATGAAGTCTGTTGAGTGAACTTTAAGATAAAATAAAAATACAAATGTAATGAGATACTGCCTTCAGTACTAGTGAAGGGGATCTCACTCATATATGTATAGGCCTGATATTTACCTTATTTTGCTTTTAATACTTTTAATATTTTCTGCAATCTTAAAACATTATTTATGTTCATAAAATTTTGGTTTTACTTTTTTTTGTTTGTTTTATTTACATTTTAAGGCACAAATACTTTTAACAATTTTGTTATTTAAAAAAACTGGAAAGGTGGAATCATTCTATTATAAGTTCTTGCAATGTTAACTCGTTTGTGCCACCATTTGATTTAATCACTGCTGTTGCATTATGGTAAATATGATTCAGAATATTGCTTTATCCTGGTTTTTATATCATAATATTTAGAAGTTCTAATTACATCAAAAATTCTTATATATATATATATATATATATATATATATATATATATTGTAACAATTTTTTTATTATCAATTAATATCAATATGTATTTGTAATTATTAAATTAATATAAAAGATATGTATTTGTAACTATAATTTGTAACTATATCAATATGTCACATTGGTAACCATAATAAACATTTAGTTAGGGAAAATTATTAATTATTAGATATATGCCTATCCAATCTGTACCATGAAACTATATTAATTCATCATAGCATAGATAAAGAAATTATAAAATCACTGTGCCACTTGAAAATATCAGCATTAAAGATTCTTGGTATTTATTTATATATTGGGGCAGTCATCTGAACAATAAAACATACTGGCCATTGTCATCTAATAAAATAATATTAAATATAGCAACTGAATAAAAGTACCCACTGTGATATTCCTGGAGTGCCTTATGCTTATCTCCAATACTAGGTTCTTCTAACAAAGAATCCTTCCTATCCTTCTTTCCAAATATATATAAGACCATTCATGGTCATATGCACACACGGGTGCTATTCATGACAACTTATAAAAAAATATATTTTATAAAACTAATATTATGAAGTTGGAAAGGGATGGTATCACTCTTTATTCAGTTTAGCTAAGTACATGTGTTTTCCCATGAGCGCCACTAGATTGTTTTCAATCTAGATAAGTATCGATTTATAGTGTACTTGAGTTCAAACTCATTCAGTACATATTTATTACACATGACTTGGATGACTATTGAACAAAATGACATTCTTACATTTTATCTATATTGATAAAATTACAAGATCCCAACATTACCAAAGTTTATACTATAGATCAAAGATTCTTATAGATATTGCTAGCTCATTAGCGTATATTGATGAACAGACATGTATAATCCTATCAATGGCTTCCAAACAAGCATGTGAAGACCATTATTGATATTGATGGCCATTTAACTAAATTATTTATCACAATAAAGGTAATAATGATGATGATGATAATAATATCATAATAATGATAATAATAGTGATGATGATACCAGCCATGGCTTATCAATAAACTCACAACAATAAATTCATCTTTATAAACTTATAGGCATCTATTAAAATTATCATATTTCATACTGGGATTTAATAATACTAATGGTGATGATTGATCATCATGAATATCTTTGCATAATATTCAATTTTATATAAACCCCTATTTACTAAAATATATTCATTACGCTAAACATTAAATTTAATGATTATAATTTATTAATGATGATTGATGGCGATCATAACTTTTATATAGTATTATTTGAAACATTTTTAACTAATAACATGATATCCATCTTTGATGAGGATGATCTAAATTCATGGACACAACACAATTTTAGCTTTCTATGTTGAACTATAATTATCAAAATTTGGTTATTCTAAAGCATAATCCTTAAATACTTAAATATCAACATTCTAGTTTACCTATTATTTTGCGGACGCTTAATATTTGCAAGTGATTGCTCAATATATATGAATGGTAATACTTAATAACTGCGAGCAATGATGCTGATTTAAAATGATAGAATTAAGAAAAAAGAAAAAAAAAAACAAAACACAATATTCTTAATAATTACTCGGAAACCAATTAAGATATATAATTATATTTTATTAACACTACTACTCTTTCTTTCCTTCTTTACAGTCAAATCGACAATTAAATAAATGGCTTATTAATATAAAAATTCATATAAGTATAAGCAAATAAACTTAATATATAGGTTTGTCACTTCTTGATATCTCAAAATAAGCTGACTTAAATCAATATTAGAAAAAAAAATACATATTCTATAAATGCTTATTTAAGACTTTTCTTACTCATCATATCATAAAATAAATTTCAGGTGAAACTTGTATGTGTTATTTCATTTCCATTCAAATGTAATGCCCTACTTTTTAATTTACCATTTTAAACTAATCATATATAACCTATTCTTTGATGTGTTTGGGTAAGCAGTTACACATTCACGCATTCGGTAATGTTAACATGTGTTTAAAATGTATACCCATAAATTACATATATAAAAAATATCTTTTTTTCTTTTGCTACCTTATAGCGAAAGAAAATAAAATACATATATTCATTTTTAATATGCAACAAGATAAAATAAAAATAAAAAAAACATTATAAATGCATATATCTATAGGTTGCTCATTATCATTAACAACTGACGAACAATTAAAAAAAAAACATTTCAACATTACAATATATAATAAAAAAAATAATAAAAAAAATAATGAAAAATTTAAGTTTAAAGATTTAAACTATGTTTGTGCTATGTTGTGAGATATTGCAAATAACTATAGATAAACAAGCTTTAATGTTTCTGTATCAAAAAGAAACTTGCTTTGACCAGTAAATTAAGGTTTACTTTTAATAAGTAAAAGAATAAAATCGGTTAAAGAAAGTTCATATTTACCCGTCTACTTTTTTTACTTCTTATTAATGTCCTGAATTTGAATTTTAGACTGCTTTTCTTTGCTCACCAACAACAACAACAACAAAAAAAAATTTATTGCAGATACTTTTAAGATAATGCTGAATCAATTGACTTTGCTTGTTTCTTTTTTTTAATTCCATTATTATTCACTGTTGATTGGTTTCCTTCTACCATTAAAAAAAAATTATTATAAGTACTTTGAATAAGTAGGTACCGGTGGATTTGCTTGTCTCTCTTCTTAAAAAAAATAATTGCTGTCGACACTTTAGATGATTGAGGTAAATCAACAAAATTTGATTTATGGCTTCAAACTTGGTTCTACATGGATGTTATAAATTTTCTTTTTCTTCTATTTCCTTTTCTCCATTCATTTGAAGGTAATGAGCTTTTAATAAGCAAGGAACTAGAAACAAAGCATTCCATATAGCTTGTGTGGTTGGCTTCAAAATCTATAATTTTGTTGGTTATTACTGGATACATGATTTCATAGACAGATCAGCGATTTTGACTCATTCTGTATTAATCAGGAAGCAGAAAAAATGGTTTAGCAATGCAGAGGCATAGTCTTATGCATAACCAAATATGTTAATATCATTTTTATAATTATTACTAGCTTATAATAAATTCAATCTTGTTCCATTTCTCTCCTATTCTTTAATATTGCTTGAAAATTGCTTTATATAAACGCACATTTCATTTGCTCTTTTTTTTTTCAACTTTCAAGGAGTGAAAAAAAAAATTAAAGCGTTCACTCTCTTTTTTAAAAAAAAATTCGAGCTTACATTTCTGCTTACGAATAATAACAAGGAAGGACCAACTGAGTTGAGTCTCAAAATAATAATAATAATTTAACTGATCATCTCTCTCTAAAAAAATTTATGACTGATTGCTCATCTCTCTAAAAAATTTAAGACTGACTGATTAAAAAAATTGTTTTAATCACTTATATCGCGAATTTCAACCAAAGAAAAAAAAACATCTGGAAATCTTTATCTTAAAAAAAAAATCAAAGCTTCACAAGTTTGACTTAAAATTGATGCTATCGTTATCTACATCAAAGCACCTCTTTTTTAAAAATAATCTTAAGATACAGATAACAACAAAGCTGGCCATCTATAGACATCAGAAATAAGTGTAAAAGCATCTTTGTGTTTGTACAGATCTATTCATTGTTTCACACGTGTACAATTTTTATCTCCTAATCTAACAATTTTATTTTACACCTTTCTGATTTACTCTCTTTTAACAAAATGAAAATTAAATAAATTTAACACATATTATTTAATAAAAAATATTATATAATAAATCACAAAAAGAACTGCTTATTCATAATAATAAATCTATACATATAAATCTCTGTATGTATAAAAGAATTATTTAAAAATTTTTTTTTTTTTAAATAATTGAATACTATATATATATATATCTACAATATATATATATATATATATATATATTGTAATCAATAAATCTAAAGCAAATTGCCCCTCATTCTTATTTGAATCTTCCTAAAATGTTCTTTAATATTTTAATATGTATATTCTTTTATGTTATATCCATATTTAAATAGAATTTATTACTGGTTTTGGTTGGCTTGAGTCAAAACTTTACTGGTAACAATTTATATTAGTTATAGTAAATATCACATGATCACCTTCTCTATATTAGCACATAATTGTTGTATGGAGAGTTTTGCCTTTGTTTATAGTAAATATCTTATATGTAATAGTTAAGTATACAATTTTTATTTTTTTTCTTGTAAATATTATTTCTATTGCATTATTTCAGTAATCTGGTAAATCCATATCATTAAGATATGTTATACATTTAATTTTTTCAACAAGTTTTTAATCTTATCTTTTCTAATACCAACAATGTTTTTTATCATTTTCTGCAGCTTTTCTTCAGTTTCACCTCATCTTTTCATTTAAAATATGAATCTTTTAATTGACATTAGTGTTACTGTGAGGGATTTTTTATTTTTCTATCTTTATGACAGCAATTTTTTATATATATCTAGAATTCTTTCATATTTTTTCTGGTTTGTAACCATATAATTTTTTTTATTGCTGAAATAATCAATTTATATCTTTGAAACTTCTATTCCTTTCGATCACCTCCTTGCGATTTTTTGGTTGTATTTTCTTATGTTAAAATTAATCCTTTTTCTAACATTTTGTTAAATTCTTCATACTTAATTCTTTTAAAAGAGTCATTTGAAATTGTTTTTATGTTTCATGGAATATATTTACCTTGCACAATAAAATATTCGTCTTAAATTGCTTTGTTTTTTTTTTTAGTTTTATATAAATATTTTTATAACGCATCTGTTGTGTCATATTAATTTTGTTCAAGTATTTGAACCATTTGTTTTTATTCTCTCAAATTTTAAGTTAGAGATTAAAATTTAAAAATTGCACACATTTTTACTAACAACTTTAAGAAACAAGTATATTCAATTTGATTTAAAAAAAAAAAAACACTGGAAGAGCACTATTTTCTATCTGATTATTTACCAACTTACTTTTAGCACCTTTAATGCCATATATTGCCAACTTAAATAATCAGTATATTTAAATATATTATTACCATTATGTATTAATTATTCAAACTTATAATAAATGTCTCTGAAGTGAATAGAATAAATTCTACTCCTAGTGTGAGTTCTCTTGACTACTGATACAAATACTGAACAAAGATAAACAAAACAAATGAGAGGTTGTGACCTGGCCAAATGAAGAGAACTGGATTGGCTAGAAATCTACATTGGACAGCCATTTGCCTCTTTTAAATGTTGTCTTTCATGAAATAGGTTTTTTATAACTGTTATTATACATGAGGAAAAAGTAATAGGATTGAATTAATAATAATTTGTGATTGTGTTTAATAAAAAGATTTATATTAATCTTTAGTTAAGTTTACTTCTGGGCTTAAAATTATATGATAATATCTAACAATAAATAAATAGTAATAATTATAAATGTATCTCTCTGAGAAGGAGAATATCAAACTTATGAATGTAAGACTTTTGGCTCCTATGTACTAAATCATGGTAATTTGGTATATATATATATATAAGAAGAAAAAAAACAGTGTCAGAAATTTTACATCAGTGAATCGAGATGTTCTGTGGAAAAAAGATTGAAGGAGCATCAATTATTATATACAGTAATCTAATTAAAAATAACGTAAATAGTCAATTTAATACAGCTTCAGTATTCTTTAACCATGAAAAAACTTGTAATTATAAGTTTACATTTAATAGTAATGAAATAAAAATATTAATGGAAGAAAGAAATCATAAAAAGAGGAAAATTAAAGAAGCAATATTAATTGATAAATATAAGAACGATGTTATTAATAGGCAAACTGCAAATACGGCCATACACAGCTTATGGAAATATAGGTAACATTAAGTTTAAAAAATTTGAAATTCAGTTAAAGCTGACGAGGATTACCACGTAATTGAAAGCGCTACAAAATAATTTAGACTATAATATTATATTTACCGTTAATTTTTTTTTTCTCTTATATATATATTTTATAACGGGTATTGTATTTTATATATATTTAAAAGTGTCTCTTTGAAAACTTAAATCATTTACAAAAATTTCTTTGATAGGAAACAAATGCAATACATTTTATCAGCAACAACTCTTTTAAACACCCACAAAAAACACAAATAGTATAAAATAATAATTAAGCAATTTATTAATAAAATTTATGTTTAAATTCTTCTTCAGGCTTAGTTCAGGTTTTAGTTAATCACATTCTAATGAGTAAATAAGTACAATCTAAGTACTGTATTTCTAAAACTCATAAATACACATACATTTGTGAAATAAACTCTTTAATTATTATTATAATGTGGCTCAGTTTAAACATACCATAATGGATATAAATAACAGTTCAATTAATATCCAGCTTATTATATATATATATAGTGTGAGAGAGAAAAAAATATATAGATATAGAAATTTCGTATTGTAGGTATCAAAAGAAAAATAAAGAGGCAAACAAAAAAGAAAAAGGAAACATTAATAATAAAATTATGATTTTTGATAGAATCTAAATGAGTAAGATTTGTTTATGCAATTATTGACTGCTAATTTTAACTATGAAAAGGAATCATTCGCAAGATACATTTATTTATTTTGTTTTTTTTTCTTTTTTGATTAGGTATCGTCTAATTGAATTTCAAATGTCGATGAATCATAACAAATTCTGACAAAAAAATTATACTTCAAACATTCAAAATAAAATTCTACATTAGAAAGCTAGAAATTATCTCACACAGCTTTGACATACAACTGCGTAGTGAAATATTTAATTAGATCAGTTTTGCTAAACGTGGTGTTTATTTTGAAAATGATGGTAGGAATCTTCAAACAACTTCCAACATGTCACACATTCACATATATTTATATACCGCATCTGGAAATTCTTGGATTTTAAGTATCACGGGGGGAGGGGATTTAAAAAGAGGACTAGTTTATTTCATTTCAATTCGGGCATAGCATAATACTATTGAAATTACTATGATTCAAAATTAGATTTACAAAAAAATTAATAGTCATCATTGTGTATTTTAGACTATACTTTCAGTCTGCATATATTTAATTTTTTTGTTTATAAATGGTTGAATTGGGGAGGGGGGGCTATACATACAACCAAGGCTAATATATATATATATGAAAAGCTCCTTGTTAGAATATCTATCATTCTTGTCAATAAATAATAGCAGACATCTTAAAAAATATTTTATGGTTAACGTGAGCATAGATTTTTTTCATGGGAGAAGCAGGCTCCATTTAAGATATTCTAAAGAGATTGATAGAATCCAAAGCAGATATATTATTAAATATGTTGTTGTCTTTCAAGATGTTTAATAAGCAGACTAAAGGACCAACATGTGTATTAGTGTTTCACAGATTGGCTTTTATAATCTTCACTAACTTCATCATTATCTCTTTTTTTTGTACTTTTTTATGTATTTTTCTGGAGTCAGAATAATAATACTCACCTGTGAAAACAAAAGGTAAAGTATCCCATTACAAAACAACCCCCCCCCCCCCCAAGTTCTTATAAAGAATCAGAGGTGAGACTTTGAACGTTTTCACATTCTTGTTTTAATTACTAATAAAAATAGATACATACTAATTTATTAACCATATTATGATTGGATATTATATGAAAGTTCACATCACATAAAATAAAATTTATATTTAAATAAATTTTAATAAAAGAGTCACAATATTCAAGCAGGCAATAAAAATGAAGAGGAAAAATTGCTTTAAAATTGAATTATTTACACATATTGTAAATTGAAAATAATATTTTATATATATAAAAAAATAACATCATAAGTTAGCAATGATCTAAGGTATTTGACTATGGATTTGTTTACATATATGTATATATGTATTATAATGGTGTGGAATCAATGGGGTGAAGGAGGGAGTCATCCTGGAGTAATGGAAAATCATCATCAACCCCAGTTCAACAAATATTTTAAATAATGAAATTTAACATAAATATTTAATTTATAAGTAATGAGCATGATAAATCTTGAGATCACTCTGAGATCAGCCCAGTTAACTCATTAGAGTCATTATAAAGATAATCAAATAAATTCACCAGCATTAAAAATAAGAATAAGTTGTTCATCATCATGAATGATCAACAATCAAAATAAATCAACAGTCAATCTGGTGACTGGATTTGAAATGGGTCTACTGTAGACCAGGCCAACTATTTAGTCTTTCCATCTTGGGAAATTATTTAAAGATAATTTGGATGCACAAACTTAAGTGATAATCCATAAAATATACAACTATAAAAACAATAATGCTGGGATATTAAAACCTGCTGATCAACATCAATGCTCTGGCCACTTAGTATCATTAGTGTACTGGACAACTATAAAATTAAATTCTGATAAATACTAAACTAAATAAAAATGTGGTGCATGGACTTTAAAAAATATATTTTTCATGCAAACCCAGGATTCTTCTCAACTGGATGCCCATAATATACTTCACTTTCATATAATTGATCATTATGCATGAATCTAGTTTAGAGAACACTATTATTGTGAACAAGAGATGATATAATACACAATAATCTAAAAATCAGAATGAAGTCACTGAAATAATTTTAACAATAGAATATAAGTTTATTAATAACAATAAAAAATAATATTAAGGTCTGCAGAATATGGCTATATAAATAAATTAACGCATTTGTTGCTAGTCATGGCTAAAAATGTGACGGTTTGACATCACTCTAAATCGGGCACTTTTGCGTTCTTTTTAAAGGTTAAAAAAAATTCCGTAAGATGCTGCCCTTTCTTGAATTATTTTACAAGTAAAAAATCAATAAAACTGTCATTAAAGGTCTAACAAAGAAAGAGTGCCACCTATTCTTGATTCTGATTGGCTGTTACCTTTTGACAACAAAGAAAATGGAGTGTCAATAAACTAAGCGTTACGATTTCTTTTCTTTCATTTCAAAAATGATAAACGAATGTTTTAGACCATTTAAAAAGTATTTTTTGACAAATTATAAATTATTTTGATAAAATATGCTAAAAATAAAATTAGTTTAGAAAATAGTTAAGACTTTAACAAAAATTATTTACTGTTTCTGCACGTAAAATTGTCAAAGAAATCACGGGCATCACAAAATGTTTTCGTAGCATTCGTTTTACATTTGCTGATATCGAATATTTTTATAATTATAAATAAAAATGTATTTTTGAAAAAACTTTCGTTCATTTTCATAACCTGACAAATTATTAATATACTTTTTACAAACGAAACTAAAGTGAATATAATATTAAAAGATGAATATATTTTGACACTTGAGTTTGTGAATTGACACTTGACTTTGTGAATTAACCAATTAAAAGTTTAGACTTTTACCTCACTCGGCCAATAAAAAAATCAGCATAAAAGAGGTTAAGCCTTCTGCTTTTGATTAATATACAAAATTCAAGTTATTATATTGTGGTTTACATATATGTTCCAATAGGTTTAATTAAAACACAGCACCCAGGCATGTGGCACAATATATTTTGAACGTATTTGAATTGTCATAAAATAATAATAAAAATTTAAGTAATCATATTCAATGGTACTAACACCTTATAATAGATTTACACACAACATATATATATATATATCAATGCTCAGATGTATGGTGTAATATAAAATGAACATATTTGAATTGACATTTAATAAAAAATTTAAGTTATCACTTTTTAATGACAGATCTCATACTAGGTTTACTTAAACATATATGTATATATATCATCGTGCAGATGGGTGGTACAATAATCTGTTAACATATTTGATTGTCATATAAGAATAAAATAAAATTATTAACATTTTCATAATTAATTCCATGTTGAATATACATAAAATTCACATGTATGTGTATATATATAAATCAGTTATCAAATTCTCTCATAACAGTTTATTCTTTTTTTTTCTTTAAAAATAATATCAATTTCTTGACTGTTGCTAAAAGTTAAATCCTCCAGCAGGTATATATTTTTTTTCTAATCTAAAAAGATTTTGGAGTTTACTTTTTCCTTTTCAAAATAAATTTGTCTATGAATCAAGCATTTCATTCAAGAAAAATTTTACTTTTTTTTTCTTTTAAAATATATAGATTTTAAATCTCTTTTTTTCCTTCAATAAACTATTTAAATAATATCATTCTCAATTATATATCTTACTTTTTTTTAAAAAAGGTAATTTTAACTAAAGAAATTACTTAAAATTTTGTTCTCATATATATATTGCTACTCTACCAGCAGCTGTACTTTATAAATCTACATTTATCTGTGCTTCTATGCCTATAGATAAAACAGCATATGTATAACTAATTCTTCAGCCAGCTGATGGATTCCCTTGATGAGAGCCAGTCCAAGATTGTTCTCATCATCAAAGGTATAATCAGATAACTGTTGACATTCAATTAGTTACACTTATACTTCAGGAAAGCCATCCATTTTCATCCACACTAGGGCTTTGAAATATTTAAAAATGATCCTTTTTTCCCCATGTATTCCCTTATTTCTTCATTGACAGTTATTTGTATAACTCTGGAAACCAACAACTACAGAAAACAACTAATTTCTAGAAAAACCAACCACTTTAATGTTTTTATCCACCCTTTTTATAGATAGGGTGGAGTGAAAAAAAATCATTAACTCAAGAATGTTTTTCCTATCTTTTACCAATTTTTAAATCTACTTTAATCACTATAAAAGCAGCTTTGAATTTTATCAAAGTGTGATCTAAAAAGATTTCAAAATAGATAATAGAATTTTACAAAAATGTTATACAGTTTTAATTAAAAAAAAAGATTTTTAAAATAGATAGTGGAATTTTTACAATTATCAGTAGATCTCTTTTAACATAAAACATGATTAGAATACAATATGAATTAGAACTCT
This sequence comes from Epiperipatus broadwayi, assembly GCA_028023455.1. Lineage (NCBI taxonomy): Eukaryota > Metazoa > Onychophora > Udeonychophora > Euonychophora > Peripatidae > Epiperipatus > Epiperipatus broadwayi. Next base: position 515,108 of record JAQFVV010000316.1, read on the forward strand.
TTTACTGTTTAATTTATGATAAAATTTTATTTTAAATTCAAAATTATTTTGCCCTTTACTGTGATCTTATTCTAGGGAAATGTAGAAAATGTCTATAAAATTTTTGTCTGTGTTTATTTCTACTTTTCCTTTCAACTTTATATTTATGCACACATACTATACATCACAAAATCCATATGGATACAGTATGTACATATAAATGTAGTATATATATATGCACATATGTATGTATTGTGAATGAAATTTATTCTAAAATATATGAACAGTGTTAATGAAGCAATATTGTCTCATATATACAATATTTTATTGAAGGATAAGTTAAAATGTAAAAGAAAAATAATAAGTAAAGACTACCAAAATGTAAAGATAAATTAAGTGCTATTCACTGAATAGCTTGCATATTTAGATAATCATGAATATAATAAATATTATAACTGAGCAGGGCTAGTGACATGCAAGTGAATCATAGATTTGGGCAACCACATATAATAAATAAAATCATGAACCAAATGGTTTTCTTCACTTATATACTAAATATTTGGGCAGTCTAAAATATACTTCATAAATGTTATTTTTAGGCAATTAAAATGTATAACTAATAAATAGACAAATAAATATGTTGATCCATAAATGACTCTATGATAATTCAATGTTATATCTATAGTGAATTCATTAAATTTGTAAGACACCCATTAATTCATAGAGATGAGTATATTTTGCTTGGCAAAGAAAATAAATTCAATAAATCAATGTAGAATGAATTACCATAGTTGTAAAATAAATTGGGTAATAAAATAGTTTTGTAATGATTTATGCATTAGGCAAATCAAATTATTTAGGTTACTAATATCAATCTAAGTTTATTGAAATAAGCATTAATTCATTGAGGTGGCTAAAATAAAGATTATAACTAATTTACCAACTGAAATCTAAGATCATATAATATTTCTTTATAATTTAACTCCTTCTAGATTGCAATGAATAGAAATGATCTATGATTAAAATTATTAAAGCATACAGTCATAAAAGGGTTAATGACAAGCTTTTTCTCATAAATAAAAATTAATATGTTCACAATTGATTTAAGTCTTAATTACATGAGTATATGTGAGTCTATTATTTAAGCCTATATTGAATGATAAGATAAAATTACTTTGTAATAAAAATTATTAATAAGAAAAGGACTTCGACAAATATTTGGTCATTAAACTACTATTATACTTTTAACGATTATTGATAAGTAAAATTTATTTCATATAGATAAGTTAACAAAAAAATTTTTATAGTGTCTGTTACCAATTTTAGCATATATATATATAATTTTAGCTTAGATTCCACGATCCCATGTCATTTTACTTGGTACATTAATGATAACAAAATACGGTTTTGATGAAAATTTTTATTATTAAATAATATTCAGCTATTTCTTTGCCGACATTACAATCCAGAATAAATTTTATTAGCTTTATAGTTTCATGGCTGCTAATTATAGCAGTTGTTGTAATTATTCCATTTAGTCATAAAGATATGAGATGAGGGTAAACTTTGTGTTCCCTTCCTCTTAAATACTCACAGAACATATTTCTTTGAAATAAATTCAAGAATCTATTTTAAAAAGTAAGATAAAATAAACACAAATTTTAAGCAAAAGAAAGTATGAATTTTTTTTTTCTGAAATCATTTTTGTAACTATTGTAACGATATATAAATATGTCGTTACATTAATTTAAAATAAAAACTTAAAAGTTCGCAAATAAAAGTAAAAAACTAAACGCTAAAATTAAAACATTGTTAAACGTGTATACATTCGCACAGATGTTAAACTTTAAAAATATTTTTTTTTTCATAAACAAAAAAAAAAGGTATTTGAATGTATTTTTTTTAAATAAAAAAATACAAGATTGAAATATAAAAATATTTTAATAAAAAAATAACGTAAGTTAAAATAAAAACAGGTATTAATTAATTCCTGTAATCTATAAAAGGAAATGATTGTTTATTAATTATCTAAAAGCTGTTTAATTAAAAAGTCAGATGGAAAGTTAGATAAGAGAAGAAAGAGATTTTAGCTTGACAAATGGAAGCACTAAGCCTTGGCCCGGACCATAACGAAAAAACAAATTAGTGACGTTTGTTCAGTGAATCCTTGTGGATAATATAAAAAGGAGAAATATTGAGTATTGGGCAGTTCCAGCTGTTTGTTTTGAGAGTGGTGATAGAGACGCAATATCACACACTCTCTCTATTTTAAAAAATGAACTGATTGTGATATCGAAAGGAACCAGCTAATGCTACCTCCGAACATCTGACCGGGTTTCAAACAAGGACTCCGTGGAAAAACAAGAACCTGGACTCTTCTTCCGTAAGCTGTTAACAATGAACTAAAAAAATTTTTTTAAATAATCAAGAACTTTCGTCAAGTTGAACAAATTAATAAACAAGCCGACTTATTTAAAATGGACTCTTATCTGACTTTTTGTAAGTTTAAATCAAATCAAATTAATAATGGTTAATTTTATATCTTTCCCGATTGTGAAAAGAATCATTTCCCTTTTAATATTTTTATGTGTAGTAATATTTTATTGGAGAAATTATTAAATGCATTACATTTAAGTTGTCTATAGACGCTTGCATGGATTCGTTTGCGGTTAATTGGATTTTGGTTTTCATATTTGATCAAAATATATAGACATTCGATAAATAATGATACCTTATGGTGAGTATCTAAAATGTATTTATTCGGATGTCTTTTAAGTTATTGGTGACAACGCAAGTATCTTATGGTGAATACTATTGGGTTACTTATAAGTTTCCCTCTGCGATTGTCGGTATCAATAATTTTGTATTTTGATCGTTTATGTTTATTTTGAAATGTTTTTGACCGTGGAATCTGTGTAATCGATCTATACCCAACATTTTTAAATAAATCTGTGCGAACGTATATAAATGTTAAAATTAAGTCGGGCGCGAATGGCTATATAGTTTTGTAAAGTTGTATTAAGGGAGGGTAATCTTAGGTTATTCATTTCGTAGTTGAATTGGTTCAATGGATTGGATATATTTGTGTAATTAGTACATGTAGTATGAGATCCGCTACGGGCAGGATTATAGATATATGCCACACACCCTCTGTTTGCCTATGGATGGGTTTGTAAGTCGGCAGAAGACCGCAGTCCATTCCTATGGAGTTTTTAGTTTATTGATCTACTTGCCCACAGATGTCACATTCCTGTTGGTGGAGAGTCAATGTCTTCTCTATTTCTACTTATTGTTCAGATGTACATTCCTGACAATATAGTATTTTGTGTTGTCGTATCATGCTACATTGAATACATGAATGTATCAGATGGATTGGCGCCAGTTGATTGCGAAATTTGTTGCCTAAGATTAAATCAGGGAAGAATATTTTCCTTTCAAATGCAGACCTATGTAGTCCATTCATACTCGACCCTCTAAATAAAATATTAAACATTATAGCAAGCTATTTTAAATGTAAAATTAAAAATTAAGATAAAAATCTAAATGTTAAACTTATTCCTCGAATTTAGAATGATTTTATATGTGCGTAAATAAATATTTTTCTGTGTTAATTTCTGGCAGTGGCTTTTATTATTTTATTCTTTTATATTTAAGATATAAAATTTATAGATTTTTATCTCGGCATCTCCGCTGAGCTAGTGACAATGGGATAACGATCTAAATATGTAAATAAAGTGGAATCCTAACAGCGCGTATCTGCCTACTTTATAAATTTTTCTAGGCTCAAATGTCTAGATGGCGCCCTTTGGTAGTGCGGTGCAATGCGATGCGATCTACCACTTCGTTTGGATCGTTATACTATGGTAACACAAATTTAGTTGTTTCCTTTTTTTAAACACTGACTTGTGAACATGTGATTCTCCTTTTTCTAATCTTAATATGGCAGTGTTACCATTCTATAATAACTTAAATAAATATTTCATTTTTAAATTTAATAAATAAATAGTTCACTTTTTTCAGATTCATTCAAAATAATAAACATATGGCCTTTAGTTGTTTTCTTTATTTGGATATTTATACATTACAGAAGGGAACTATAGATGGCAAGAAGATTTTTTTCGATATATTGCAATTTATGGATAACAAGAGAATAGCCTAAATAGTTTTTAATTGGGTTATGAGTAAAAGACAGGCAACAAAAGGTGTGAGAAATGTAGTATGGTATGCAGAAGATTTGGATAAAGAATTTATGTCAGTATACTTATGCAAAAGGTGGGATGATTGTGTTAGAATTGTTGAGTATTAAAGTGGCAAGGAATGGGATAGAAGAATAGATACATTAACAAAAATAGGGAGTTGGGGAGATAAAAAAACTAGAGAGTAAAAAGAGCTTAAATAGATATAAAAGTAAACAAAATATTGGGTGTGAATTAATTTATGATAATAGCAAGGAAAGTAGTTTACTGTTTAAGGCTCAAACAGGATCTTCAGCAACAAGGGTATATGCACATAAATAGAAAAATATGGGTGATTTAGTCTGAAAGTTATGTAAGGAAGGCATAGAAAATATTAGGCATCTGTTAATTGAATGTAAATGCCTACAAGCTGAAAGGATGCAAATAATGAAATTATGGGAAAATAAATATAAACAAAGTGATTATACAGAAAGTGGGTTCTTGGTTTTTATGCTGGGTTTGGGAAAGATAAAGGGAATTTAGATATAAAGACTATAGAGTTTATAAAGATTTTGTTGTGGAAATGGAATGGAGCAAGAAAGAGAAGAATATGGGAAAAACAGGGTGGGAAATGAATAGGGAAGATAGCGAACAGGTTTCTCTGGACATAGTGACAGATATTCCTGACCCCGAGAAAGGAGAAGCCAAAGTGCATCACATGCATGTATATGTATGTATGTATGTATTCATGCACATATGTAAGTATGTATGTATTAAAGATTTTCACAAATGAAAGATATAAACATTTATTTTGTATTTGTCCATAACATATTTTCTTGTATTAATAATTATTATCATTATAGTGTTGCTTCAGCTGAAATATACATGCCATAGTCTTTGTGGAAAAGATTATTCAAGGGTGTTGGAAAAGTAAAAAAAAATCCGAAAATCCTACTATTAATAATAAGCAAACCTATGCATGGATAAATCTGAGATATGTGTTTATATACACATACGCATTTTTAATTTTGAATATTAAGCTATAGTATATATAAAGACAAATTGTCTCATGTCTTTCAACAATGGATGAGCATATATATTTAAAATTTATAAAGGCAAAGAGGAAATGCATATAGACTAAAATTACTCATATTAGTAAATTACTCATATTAGTAAATTCAAGAAAATTTAAACAAATGTGTAAACATGGTTAAAAGTCTGCACAACCAGGGGGGAAATGGGAATTGTTAGATTATTGGAAACTTCAGGGTTATAATTTTAAATACTTTTTTATGTTATTGTAATGTAATGTAAATAATATCCATTGGATGGCATTGCAGTTGAATAGCTTGGTCATGTGATTTTGTAAAAACGAATTGTCTTGATTAGATTCGAAAGCCTGGTTTTTTTTATTTATGGTGAGTAGTCTGTTTCAGTTTTGTTTTAATTTTTTATATATAAAAGGAAACATTATGAACAAATTTTAACATTGAAATTTGATTATTTAAAATATTTACTGTATTGTGTATTATGAATAAACTCTATACTGTACAGTTTTAATATAAAAGTCTCTATTTTGCTTTTGGATGACATAGTGTTAATAAGTATCCTATGATATCATCAATCAACTTTTTTATGATCATTACAGCGAATAATCAATTGTAAATCAAAGTAGTGGGTATAAAATGATGATGATCATTATTGTGAATCCTTGCATAAGGGACAAGTACTGTAATTGATTCAGAAATGTTTGACTTTTAAAAAATGGCAACCATAAAGACTGATAGTAGTATATTAAAAAAATTATTAAGTTGTAAATATTTTTGTCAGATTATTAATACAGATAAAAATATAATAAATAAAATTACTCATAAAATTACACGTTGACAGAGTGTTTCTGGCAAAAACAATAATATCAATTTAATATTGCTTAAAAAATAGCTATATGTTTGAATAGAAATAAATATGTTTTACAAGGGCTTACATAAAAATCTGAGATCTGAATATTTAACAGAAGAATGATAAAAAAATTTCACACATTATGCTAAAGTATGAAGAGATGTAAGATGAGAACTACAAGAAAATATTAAAAGCAAAATAGAAAATAAACAAGCATCATTAACATCATTAAAAAATTAAGAGACTGAAATGAAACTGGGCTGGACATGTTGTTAGAATACTTAAAAATATATATATATGGACAGTTGAAATTTAAACCAAATCCTAAGAATTTATAAAAGACCTAAAGAGAGACTACACATAAGATAGATGAGTGAGAAAATGAAGTCTGCTGGATGAATGTGCAGAAGAAAGTTATGGATAAGAGAAACTGGAGAAATCTTCATTTTGCAGTGAACCAAACCAGCTAATATTTGTATTTTTGTAAAAAAAAAACATTTATTACAAATGAAGTATTTTTTCTCATTTTTTTTTAATATTATAAAGTCTAACAATATCTCATTTAATATAAGATAGATCTTTCTTTCCTTTGTAAAGAAATCTATTGTTTTAAGTATGTAATTATAGTCAGCATTGAGTATTAGCTAGGAATTCTATGTATTCTGTGACTTTTTGTTCAGAGATTTTGCAATTTTTTAAAAAGGATTATTATTATTTTTTGTCTCGTAAATATAAGGAAATGATATATATATATATTCACATACATGTAACACATAAAAATAGCAAAAAACAAAATTTTACTAATATTTTTCCACAACCATGGTTTTTATCTATCAACAAATAGACCTTTTCCAGTGAAATTCTACAAAACATAAAACATATACTGTATATACTCAAAACATTGTAGGTTTTGTTGAATTTCACTTGAAAAATCTATTTGTTAATAAATGAAACCATGGTTATGGAAGAATTTTAGTAAATTTTTGTTTTTTGGCTAGTATTGTAATGTTGTATGAATTTCTACTTTATTTATAATTACTAGTAAAGAGTTAGGCAGTATTTAATTAATAGAACATATAATACACTAATTCTGTCTTTACAAAAAGAAAAAAAAACGAACAGATGTTTCTGTTAATATTTATTAATCTTCCCGAAAAAAGATCATGTGTTTTACAGGTACCAAATAAAAAATAAAAGACATTAAATTCACCATGTTGTCCCAGATGAGTTTAAAACCTTATATATTTCTTTCCCAAATAAGCACCACGTGATAACAACAGATGCAAAAAAAGAAGAAAGCCCTTACACTAAAGATTTACCCTATTTGAGTTCGTTAAAACTTAAATGAGGATTTACTGCGCTTTCTTTCAGTTAAAAACAAATTCCTTTTTTGTAAGTTATTTTTAAAATGGTACTTTAATTTCTATCCAGCGGACCTTTAATAATGCCTTTGCATAGGTTATGCACAGCCATTTCAGGTAACCAAACATTTTGTTATCTAACTTGTTTTTCCACTTATAAAAAAACAAGTTCAGAAAAAAATCTGAGGTCATTTATTATTATTTTTTTATCCGCCGACAGAATAAACTATAAATGTTGTATTTGCCAATAAGATTCTGTTGGGACGAAGAACAAAAATCTAATAATTCAAAAACTATCTTAATTTCTTCTGTTTACATTTTTGCTTGTCATCTTGAAGATTTATTAAATGATCAAACTATTTTTTTATTTCTCACCAATATTAATATTTACTTTGAAAAAAAAAAAAGAGCAGAAATGAAAAAAATCTTTTTATTTTTTGAGAAATAAGGCACATGGAAAACAGAAATGAGGCCACGTATTATTTAACTGAAAAAAAAAAACGTTAATAAAAATCTCAACGGAAAGTAATTAAATAGGATTTATTTTTTGATTCGGAATGAATATTTATGCATTTAATACTTTAATTCTAATCTTGAAATCATTTGTAAAAAAAAAAAAAATTTCATCACAACAATTTTAATTTATTTTATGAATGAATGTTTCTATAAAAAGTGTGATGTGATGCACTGTGATTTCTCCTTATACGGAGTCAGGAATCTCTCAGTAACTATGCCCAGAGAAACCTGTTAGCCACTTTACCTTCCCTTTCCATTTTCCACCCTAAGTTTTCCCATATCCTGTTCCATCTCATTTCCACAACATAATGCTTGTCAACCCCATGGCTTTTATATCTAAATCCCCCTTGTCTTTTCCCAAAACCCAGCATAAAAATCAATAACCCAATTTCTGTATAATCACTTTCCTTATATTTAATCTTCCACAACATTATTATGTGTATCCTTTCTAGTTTCAGGCATTTGCATTCAATTAACAGATGTCTAATATTTTCTATGCCTTCCTTACACAACTTGCAGACTAAATCACCCACATTTTCCTATTTACATGTATAATCTCCTGTTGCTAAAGATCCCATTCAAGCCTTAAACAGTAAACTATTTTCCTTGCTATTATCATAAATTAACTTGCATCCAATATTCTGTTTACTTCTATATATATTTAAACTCTTTTTACTCTCCATACTAGTTCTCATTTGATACTAAAACGTGGCTCCATCTAATTGCAAGTAATGCTTATTTAACAGGCAAAACTCTCCATACAGTAGTGCCACCCTGTGCCAACCAGAATAATCAATGGATGCCAGAAGGCTTGTGCATAAATAAATCGCCATCTAGTGCCTACTCATCCAATATCCCCAGACTAGATGCATTGCTCTCAGATCCAAGGCTCCTCACTGACGAAGGCCACAAGCCAGAAACTAGTCTGGGGATATTGGATGAGTAGGCACAAGATGAGGATTGTATGCACAAGCCTTCTGGCATCCATTGATTACTCTGGTTGTCACAGGGTGACACTACTGTATGGAGAGTTTTGCTTGTTTAATAACAGTTATGTGCTAGCATAAGAGATGGTGATCATGTGATGTTTAGTGGCTTAATGCTTATTTCTTTATATAGCATGTATAATAAAACATGCAGATAGAAGGACAAAAAGACAGACCATCTTTCTTTAATTTTCTTGTTTCAAAGCAAACAATAATACCTTTCTACATATGGAAAATGTGCACATAATGATAGATACTTGAAGCCATCAATTCATCACCATCTCACTCAAATCTTTTCCATAACTAGGTTGCTTTTTATAAGGCTTTCTTGTAAATAAAACTGTTCTAGAAAGAGAAATCATACATATTGTAAATGATTACTATATTATTACTATCAGCAGAACAATGTTCATAAACACAAGGAGATAAGATGTGTAACATTAAGATATAATTTTCCATTGAACAAAAAAATAATAGTATGCTAGACAAACTAAAAATATAATTAAAGAATCTATGAGCTTTTCTGTGGAATATACCAGGAAATATATAAGAATGAGTAACCCATTGCTTCAATACTAGAAAAAACAATTGTAGTAATATATTAAAGTTATGACCCATTATTTTCAGCACTTGCACTCTATGTGGTTTGATGCAGTTGGTAGAGCATCTGATTTGATATCAGGAGTTCCCAAGAACGATTCTGGCATTCACAGTTCTGGCGCTCAAAGTTTTTATGAACTCCTGAGTAAAAAGGTCATATGTGGTTTTTTACCCCCACATTTTAAATATTGGCTATTACATAGAATATTTCAAAATCAAACTCCTATTCAGATGTGATAATCATCAGTAAAGACTATTTAGTGAAGCCATAGAGATTTTAAAAAGATCATTTTGTATTAATGTAATGCAACAACCAAACTTTCATCGATATGGGAAATTTCTTTTATACAAATTAATCCTTACCACTTCAATTTGTGTTTAATTTTATTTTGACTGGATAAAAAGTAAGATTTTTGACTGGTTCTATTTTTTTATTTATTCTTAATTAATCTTTTAGAATGAGTTTGAAAATCTTTGCAATGATCACAAAATAACATCTTTACACAGTTGAAGACAAATATTATTTTGTCAAAAGTTTTATACTTTAATATTTTACACAGTTGATCATAATATATATATGTTCAATCTTTGATGTTATCAATTATTACTAATTGACAATTCCTGAGGCCATAACCAGTTTCTCATTAACCTATAATAGCTCTTTTGTTGGAGTTTTTTTTCCATATGTCATAGCATTGGCTGGAGGTGAACTCACAACCATCTCAACCAACTACTTGCTTGCAAGGTGACTGCACTGACCTCTCGGCTAACAATGCTTGACTTGGAGTTTTTGGTTGAAGTAAAAGGAGTACTGTTTCAATTCAAACTTGAGTTTTCAAATCAATTTAAACTCAGAAAGAATTTCTTGGGTTTGAAGTAAAAGAGTACTCCTTTTACTTTAACAAAAAACTCCAACAAAAGAGCTATTATAGGTTAATAAAAAAATTGGTTTGGCCTCAGGAATTGTCAATTAATAGTAATTTGATAATTTCTTGGTTCTATCAAAGGTTAAAGGTTATCTCTGTTTAATAGGTATCCCCTCATTTCTATTCTTTATTATAATAACAATCCATAGAAATATTTACTTTATCATATACAACTCTCTGGAAAAATTAAAATTATTATTTGAGAATATCAAGAAAGACTATTCTTTCACATTCTAACATCCATGAAAATAGCTTTCAAATTTAAATCCATATAAACTTGGGGTTGAAATAAAATATTCCTTTTACTTCAACAAAAAATCAATCAAAAAATCTGTTATAGGTTAATGGAAAAACTGTTTGAGCCCAAAGTTTAAAGGTTATCTCTATTTAATGGATATTATCTGCTCATTTATATTCTTTATTATAACAACAATCCATAGAAATATTTAATTTAATATATATATGACAATAGATGGCGTTCTACCAAAAACACCTTCAAACGTAAGTTTGTTTACATAAACGTCAGAGCAAGCATTCACTATCTCTAACTTTAGTTCCACCTTCAGATAATGATTTCAAGCTATTTGCTATCACCAGTGAAGGACAGAAATAAGAAAATAGATCTAAACACAAACTCTGAGCATTTATGAAACATTTTCTATTCAGCTTGCAAGCATGAATCTTTTAGACACGTAATGTCTTCAAACTCAGCATAGCAAGCCAGATAGCTACATGGGTCTGATATCAGTTCAGCATCACCACATAGTAGAAGCCTCTGCAATATATATCATTGCAAGAAAGACCTCAAAGGTACATTTATGAAAAACAAAAAAAACAAGTTAAAACTTGCTAACGCTTGTATTTATGACAATAGATGGCATTCTACCAAAAACACCGTCAAGCGTAAGTTTGTTTACATAAACATCAGAGCAAACATTCACTATCTTTAACTTTAGTTCCACCTTCAGATCATGATTTCAAGCTATTTGCTATCGTCAGTGAAGGACAGGAATAAGAAAATAGATCTAAACACAAACTCTGAGCATTTATGAAACATTTTCTATTCAGCTTGCAAGCGTGAATCTTTTAGACACGTAATGTCTTCAAACTCAGCATAGCAAGCCAGATAGCTACATGGGTGATATCAGACCCATGTAGCTATCTGGCTTGCTATGCTGAGTTTGAAGACATAACGTGTCTAAAAGATTCACGCTTGCAAGCTGAATAGAAAATGTTTCATAAATGCTCAGAGTTTGTGTTTAGATCTATTTTCTTATTCCTGTCCTTCACTGACGATAACAAATAGCTTGAAATCATGATCTGAAGGTGGAACTAAAGTTAAAGATAGTGAATGTTTGCTCTGACATTTATGTAAACAAACTTATGCTTGATGGTGTTTTTGGTAGAACGCCATCTATTGTCATAAATACAAGCGTTAGCAAGTTTTAACTTGTGTTTTTTTGTTTTTCATAAATGTACCTTTGAGGTCTTTCTTGCAATGATATATATTGCAGAGGCTTCTACTATGTGGTGATGCTGAACTGATATCAGACCCATGTAGCTATGCTGAATTTGAAGACATTACGTGTCTAAAAGATTCACGCTTGCAAGCTGAATAGAAAATGTTTCATAAATGCTCAGAGTTTGTGTTTAGATCTATTTTTTTCATTCCTGTCCTTCACTGATGATAGCAAATAGCTTGAAATCATGATCTGAAGGTGGAACTAAAATTAGAGATAGTGAATGCTTGCTCTGACGTTTATGTAAACAAACTTACGCTTGACGGTGTTTTTGATAGAACACCATCTATTGTCATAAATAGAAGCGTTAGCAAGTTTTAACTTGTGTTTTTTTGTTTTTCATATATATGGATTCATAAATATATGTACAATTTTAATCAGCTTGCATATTTGCACAAGATCATAATTATCTCATTTAAGTTAAAATTTAATTTAATGTTCAAATATATTCCCAAATGTATACATTCAAAGGTCTCATTCATATATTACTATATCAATGATGTAAGATTTGAATATAAATAGAATAAAACTTTTATCCTTTTTTTTTGATTTAAATAAACCAGATTATAAAAACAATAAACATATTTTTCAATTTGCTAGAAGTAATTCTATAAGGTCCACTATTATAAAATCACATTTTTATTAAATGACATGTAAAATGAAAGAACAATGCATGATTATCCACATTCATGTTTTAAGGTGAAATTTAACAAAATTTTTATGAGATAGAGTGATTGCATCTGTATTATAAGGGCTATCTTAAATATGTTCTACAGAAGTCTAATACCAGTTAATTTCATTGTGAAGATATGGTGAAGAATACAATATACCAGAGAGCATGCATACCATCATATATTAAGTAAACAGAAAAATGGATCAGCATGTTCTATATGTAAATGTATTTATGGTTTACAGATTGTTTTCAATAGTAATGCATTGAAAAACTCATTTCTAGGACAATTTTTTTCTCTCTCTGTCCTTTCATTTTCTTTCCTTTTTTTCTTGGAGTTAGAATGGCCATATTCATTTATAAGTGGCCGTTTATTATTATTCTAAATAAATTTAATTAATTGGTAATTTGGTCTACACCAAAAACAATGTAATACAATCTAAACCTAAAATATACATTAACATGTAAATACACACACACACATATATATATATATATATTAATGGTTGATACCGCCTTCCAAATCTATCTGCCATGCCAGGGCACTACTAGGCTATTCGAACCTAGAAAATTTGTAAAGGTTGCAGATGCAAACAGGTGAAGTTCAACTTTTATTGAACTGAAAGCCCCAGTCACTAGCTCATGGAAAAGTTGATCTTAAAGTATCACTATATATTTAAAATTTCTAATTCTTAATTTTAAATATTAATAAAATATATAAAATAAATTACTGCCAGATTAATTCAACAAAACATTTCATTATTATGCCCCCACACACATTAATACAAACATTTGAAGATAAAATTAACTATTAAATATATTTGATTTAAATTATATGCACAGATGGGTACATTCAATAGATTTAATACAATTTTAATATTTTGCTAAGCGCAAATACGATACATAGAAAACGCATGTAATTAACGCAATCCTTTTTTAACTTTACGCTAAAATTTCACATTTAAACCAATGTTAGCTTACTGATATACCAATGTGACCAATGCAAGATGAGATTGTTAGAATAACACAATCATGCTGTTATGAATTTACATCTGTAGCATGATATTATTATAGAAATAACGAATCATGGTAGGAAGGAATGAGCATCTTCCCCATGATCAATAAATTTCACCAACAGACAGGAATGATCCACTACCCAATTGGTGATACAAAATGAAATCATTTGAAATATATATAAAAGAGATGCTCTATAAATGGGGATAGCGGTCTTTGCCAGTTTACTGTCCCAACCAGAGTGTAAAAAAATCAGTGGCATCGGAAATATGTCTAAGACTATTGATAATGCAGTGTTTACCATTTTGGTCATGCATTCAGGTTGGTATTAGCCCTGTATGCTAATGTGGCACAAGGCAACAAGTATCCAATGCACCTACCCAGATTACATTAACATAAACCACCCATACATCTATCCACTAGCACTGATTCAGCTATGAAACAATAAGCTCAAAATTAACAAACTTAAACTAACATACTCTTATGAATCTATGCTGTCATTTATGCCTATTTTAAAGTTATTAATTTAAATAAAATTAACATGAATGGAAATGATAGCAAACATATATATATATAATAAATAATTTAAAATTTTACTTTGTCAAATAAGTGATGAGTTAAAAGTTAAGTGATGCTTAAAATTAATACTTGAAAAAGTTTGTATTATAAAATTAAAGTTCATATTTCATTTAAAGCAAAAGTTCATATTTTCCAATGCTGTAGATTTATTGAAGTTTGTCTTTGTGGTCCTTAATATGTCACACAATTCCATTTGAAGATCCTTCCATTTCATATTAATATTGTTCTTGGGAAGATAAGTCCATCATTTGCTACTATCCAGGAACCATCACTCTGGAAACTTCCTCAGCTGGTGCAAATACAGGAAACAATTTATTGGGTGACCCTCATACATTTTGGAGATCTGCAATACATGTATAAAATATGTTTAAATAACATGCCATCAGCAAAAAAAATCCAAATCTAAAACTCCACTTAGCAAAAGTTTTATTTTTTTTCCCTTTTATATATCAGTTTGACTTTCTTATCATCAAATTCCAGGATCAATTCTGCCCGGCTTGGCACTGTTCTTATTGACAGCGATGGTTTTCCCTATGGACCATGAGTTCATTAACATTGTTTATTGGCCAGTTCTATCTAGAAAAGAAACTCAAAATTTTATCACTAGTATTTTTTTAAATTTATCTCTTATCTGACTTACAATCGGTTAGATGCACAAGGGCCTATTTGTTATTACGAAAATCATTTTCACTCTAAGATTAAAATAACTTTTATTAACAGATTCTTCTTCTTTTATATTAAAATCAATCTTGTTTTTAGATTTTTAATATTAAATAATTATATAATTAGGTTGCCATCTTTACATTATATATATCAATTTAAAATTGGAAAGAAATAAAAATCCTTATGCTGCTCTTTCACAAAATAATCAAAAAATAATAATTCTTTGCAACAGCTATATAATCAAATAATAATTTTATACATTAAAAGCTTTTTATCAGCACCTGCTTTGGTGCCCCTTTCAAATGTTACTAATCTATTTAATGTTAAGGAATCACCTGACATAAAACGATCCAGTGGCCAATAATGGAATTAAAACAAACAAACAATATAAATAATTAAAACAAATCAAAACCCTCATATATAAATTCAATAATTACAAAACAATTGATTATATCACCACATTATGTTAAACAATATTACATGCATTTTTATACAATTATATATATCAACTTTATAATTTTTCATTCATTTTTAATCAACTAATTATTAACCAAATTTGTAGAAGTCATTCATACAATTAGTCAAATTATTTTTAATATAATATGTTTCATATATTTGCCTTCTTTTTGGATCTCTAATGAAATTTAAATATTTAATTCCTTTTGTAGCATCTATTCTATGGCCATATTTCAAGTAGTGAATGTATAATGCAGACCTATCATCTCTTCTTTTAATAGCATTGTTATGTTCTTTGGCTCTTACCTCTAATTGTTTTCCAGTATGCCCAAAGTAAATCATTTTACATTTTTATGTGTAATTTTATATACAATTCCTTTTTTAAATGTAAATCATCCCTTAACCTATAATTATCTATTAATTGATCAAGATATTTACTATTTGATCAACCAATATTTATATTCTCATCAATATAATTTTTATTATAAATCCTAGGATAATATGAACGTTTAATCCATTTCTTACTTGATTCATTATTACTGTTACCAATACCATCATTATTCTCAAAAATTTTATCACCTACCATAGATTTTTTAGAATCAAAAAATATATTGCTAATAGTTTTAGGATTATATCCATAATCTTTTTATAATTTAATAAATTTATTCTTTTGCAATTGAGGTACACTTTTATCTATATTGTATTTATTATTCCTATATTTAAAATTTTTAATTACTGCTAATTTTTGTACCCATGCTTGTTATGAATTGACATGAATGATATTTCTTAATTTATGTTCTTTAATAAAATGTTTTAAAGTAATTTTATTATCTTTATCTATATTAATTTCTATATTTAAATATTAATTTTATCTTCAAATTCTACTTTAGTAAATTTAATTGTATATATATATATATATATATATATATATATATTTATATAAATATTATATATATATATATATATATATATATATATATATATATATATATAATTAAACTCATTATAAATATTATTCATTACTCTTTTATTACCAATCATTAAAATATCATCAATATATCTAGAATAATGTATTATTTCTTGAGTAATTACTTTTTTAATTACAATATTTTCTAATTCATTTAAAAATATTGATGAGATTAACCCACTAATTGCACAACCCAAAACCCATCCCTCATGAATATACCAAAATTCATTATTATATTTAAAATATAAACTATTGTGTATTGATTTTAAACCCTCTTCTATAATATTTATTATATTTATATCATCTATATGCTTACTTGAATTTTTTATTAATATATCTATACTTTTAAGTCTTGGAATACTTGGATACATTTTTTCAATATCCATTAGAAAAATACTTTGATTCCTATTTAATTTGATAAATTAAATAGTATAAAATTAATTACGAATCAAAGTATTTTTCCAATGGATATTGAAAAAATGTATCCAAGTATTCCAAGACTTAAAAGTATAGATATATTAATAAAAAATTTAAGTAAATATATAAGTGATATAAACATAATAAATATTATTGAAAAGAGTTTAAAATTAATACACAATAGTTTATATTTTAAATATAATAATGAATTTTGGAATATAAATGAGGGATGGGTTATGGGTTGTGCAATTAGTGGCTTAATTTATAAATGAATTAGAAAATATTGTAATTAAAAAAAGGGTAATTAGTCAAGAAATAATACATTTTCTAGGTATGTTGATGATATTTTAATTATTGGTAATAAAAGAGCAATGAATAATATTTATGAGTTTAATAATAGTATTTATAAAATTAAATTTACTCAAGTAGAATTTGATGACAAGATTAAATATTTTGTTATAGAAATTAATATAGATAAAGATAATAAAATTATGTTAAAACATTTTATTAAAGAACATAAATGAAGAAAAATTATTCATGTAGATTCACAACAAGCATGGGTACAAAAATTAGCAGTAATTAAAAATTTTAAATATAGGAATGATAGATACAATATAGACAAGTTTAGCTCAATTGCAAAAGAATCAGTTATTTAAATTATATAAAGATTATGAATATAATCCTAAAACTATTAGCAATATATTTTTTACTTTTAAAAAATCTATGGTAGATGATAAAAATTTTGAGAATGATGGTATTGATAATGGTAATAATGAATCAAGTAAGAAATGGAACAAGTAAAAAATGGATTAAACTTTCATATTATGCTAGGATTTATAATATTTTAAAATATAGTAAAAATTATATTGATGAGAATATAAATATTGACTGGTCAAATAATAAAAATCTTGATCAATTAATAGGTAATTATAGGTTAAGGGATAACTTACAGTTCAAAAAAGAAATAGTATATAAAATTACATTAAAAATTTGTAAAATGATTTACTTTGGGCATACTGGAAAACAATTAGAGGTAAAAGCCAAAAAACATAACAATGTTATTAAAAGAAAAGATGATAGGTCTCCATTATACATTCACTACTTGAAATATGGCCATAGAATAGATGCTACAAAAGGTATTAAATATTTTAATTTTCTCAAAGATTCAAAAAGAAGGCAAATATATGAAAAATATTATATTAAAAATAATTTGACTAAGTGTATGAATATTTATAAATTTGGTTAATAATTGGTTGATTAAAATGAATGGAAAATTATATGTTGATATATATAATTGTATAAAAATGCATGTAATATTGTTTAACATATTGTTATGATATAATCCATTATTTTGTAATTATTGAATTTGTAAATGAGCATTTTGATTTGTTTTAATTATTTATATTATTATTATTTATTTTAATTTCATTATTAAACACTGGATGGTTTTATGTCAGGTGATTCATTAATGTTAAATAGATTAGTAACATTTGAAAAGGGCACCAAAGCAGGTGCTGAAAAAAGGGTTTTTATGTATAAAATTATTATTTGATTATATAGCTGTTGTAAAGAATTATTATTTTTTGATATTAATTTAAATAAAATTATTATATATATATTTCTATTTGAGGGTGATTCTATTTTTAGATCTTTCCACTTTTATTTGAAAGTAATGTAATGACATATATGTATAACATTACAATATATACTTAATGAATCAAATAACATATAACTTGAAATAATAATATATATTATAATCTTTAACTTTGGCAGAAGTTAAATGCCAAGTCAAGTTTTCTGCCAAGATATCTAAAAAAAATATAGTTCAATTCTGTCCTGAACAGATTTTTATTAGTGCTTTGTAATGCTATAATTTTTGCACAGAAAAGTTACTATATAAATATTTTATCTGATGTACAACTGTAAAATAATTTTTACACAGATGTTTAATATGCTAAACTCTTTACATTTTTAAATAGCTAGTAATGTAGAGGATAAATAATGCAACTTTAAATTAATAATGCTAATTTAGTCCTAATTTAATTATTAAAATGTTTCAAAGAACTTATATTAATTTTAAGATTAAGAAACCAGGTTCAAATCCTATATTTTGGTTTGCTAGTTCATGAAATAAAACTACAATATTTTAATTTACTTTAATTTTAAGGTATAATATTATAGCTAAATATTTTAAATGCATTTACTTGCAAAGAAGTAATAAAGCTATTAATTAAAGATATAATTTAAAAAACTAATAGATATATGAATGTCTGAATAAATGAGTGAATAAGTTTTAATTTTAACATTATTTATTTAAAAATATTATTTAATGTTTAGTTTTAAAAAGCAATTTAAAATTTATTTTCTGAGACTTGTCTAGATTTAAATAGTGGTAAATAAATGTATTAAATATTATTTGTAATATTTGTTTCATTTAAATAATGTACATTTCAGTTGTGAAATATTTTTATTTTGTCCTGGAGTGTGTAATTTTTAGTAATTATTTTATTTGCAACCAGGAAGTGTTTTTAATTAATTTTTTAGCAATTGTCTAGAGAAAAGGTTAATTTATTTTAAATTTGAATATTAATTAGGTAAATTTTTATCTAACAATCTTCCCTAGTTATAAAGTAGATCAAGAATATTGAACTAATCAGGAAAGAGGTTATAGGTTAATCAAAAAGTTTTGTAATATGATCACATAACTAGTAGTATAAATAGGTGACATTGTTACCTGGTCAAGGTCCTCAATCAGTTTTAAGTTTATTTTTGTCTGTAGCAGTTAAATTTTAAAACCTCCACTTAAATTTTTGGAGTGCAATTTTCTTTAAATTTTATTATTATTTGAGCTTAAGTATGTCAGGCTAAATTATATCTAGACACACTTATCTGAACTGAAACACCAAAGAAACTGAAATCTTCATATCTACCAGATTTAGTGGTAATATTATTTCATTATTACAATGTTTAGAATGTTATCTTTTTAATTTTCTGCATTGGATAACTTCAACAGTTATTGTTATTATTGCCATTATAATGACTCAAGAACTATTGTCAATTTCAAAGTTCATTTGAATGTCTGTATTATAGTTACAGTTGCTGTAGAATATTTAAATTGTTTAATGGCAAGAATGTCACAGAATAAATTAATAACTTCTTGACATTTTATTTAAAACATTCATTCATGTCAAATTATTTAGAATTTATTTACCCTGATTAAAAGACTTTTAATTCAAGATAAAAACTATATAATATAAAGAATGTATCTTATTAGACATTTAAAAAAAATTATTTAAATCTACAAAAGAAAGATTTAAAATAATAATTTTATACTTCAATAAAAAAATATATTTGTGCTGTATTCTAATAAAAGACATTATATTATTATCTGAAAAATGGCATGAAAGAATTTATTTATTAATGTTAAGGAGATAATTATTGAAAATTAATGAACATTTATCATAATTTAAATCCATGGAAGTATTTAATGACTAGCTATAAATTATTTTATTATTTGCTAGCATATTTTCTGAAAACTTCATTAAGTACATCTAAAAGTCCTTTTAAATTTCATAGTTATATTATAAATTTTGATAATATAATTATATTATATTTTATGAAGGATATGTTTGCTGTCCACAAGATTTTGTTTGTCACAATTTCTATTCATGTTCTAATATAATGGTTATTGAAGAAAAAAATAGGACTTTATTTTATTATTTATTTTATGGTAGAAAAATTTGAATGTTATTTGTATTTATGATTTTTGCATATCATGCTTTATTTCACTGCATATTATTTTTATATTATATGTTATATTTGAAATGTTTAAAGTTAAGTTATCAGAATAGTAATTTATCATCTTTGCATATTTTAAAATAGTATGTGTTTTTCTTTTTACATATGAATTATTTATTTATAAAGGTATGTTATGTTGTAAACTGAATAAGTAGATCTATATTTCTTTTATTTATCTTATGATTTTTTATTGCCTAATATTAATGAAATTATATTGGCATTAGATATTATTATTTATTATATTTCACATTTATTAGCTATAGTATTTTGTTAAGGATAGTAGATTTATTTTCTTTATTTAGGAATGCTTATTTATGCCAGTAGATTTAGAGATAGCAAAATTGGTCTCTTTTATCAATTTGCTATCATATTTTATAAGAAATGGTCACATTAGCCTCTCTTTTATTATTTTTTGCATTGCTAGTGTTTGTATACTCAAAGGATATATCTTGGAGATAGTAGTTTAGCCTCTTATTTTAAGAAAATTTCTATTCAATAGTTTTTCCATAATGGGTATTTTCATTATTTTTCTGTCTAGTGACAAGAGTTCTAGATAGCCCTCAAAAGTAGATGCATTCTTATGAGCTATGCCACCATATTTTTCACTTAGCCTTACTTAATTATTTGAAGATGGATTTTGTTCATAGTTTATAGTAAGTTTAGTAAAGCATGTGTAATATTCTACTATGGTTTTACCTGGCATTTTAGCTGTTTTTATCAAGGTATTGAGGATATATACCTTAGGTCTATAGCATTTTTGGTTGGCCTAAATGTGAATAATTCATTGTAAATGTGTATCCTATATTTGAGATTTGTTAATAATGAGGACAAACTATGATAAATAATTAATTTTAAAATGTTTAAGTGTATTTAGGCATAAATAGACAATATATATCTGACTTATCACTCTTCATTGCTGGATTGGTAGGCTATTATTACTATGTTCATAAAAAGGACACTACTTCTATGAAGACTATTATCATTGTCTGAATGCATTGATAAATGAGAACTTTTTAATAATTAAACAATAGAAAGTTTATTTTAATCTCCTGGATTATTTTGTTTAATCCAATTGGATTTATTTTTATAAAACATGATGTAAAAATTTTAATTCTTCTGTCATAATTTTGAAAAAGTAAAGTTGTGAAAGTGTTTGGTTCCATGGATTCAAATAAGGAGTATTTGTAATTTTGTATTTGTTTTTCTGTAGAATAAATGTTTGTTTTATTATTTAAGAAATTTCTCATAGTTGTTTGTTCATATCAACCAGATATCATGCCACATATTGATTAGAAGTCTCTAAGTACTTATAAAATATTATAAATTATTTTAACTGTATTGGTTAAAAGATTACATGACATTGAAACTTTTAAGAGTCACTTTACTGAATTATTCAAACATCTATTTTGCTTAATAAAGAATTATAATCTGAATTATTACTTTGGATACACTTTCACTAATTCAATTTGCTTATTTCAAATCAGTGTGTATATTTGTTTTAAAATCATTTTCATATTTGAAGGTCATATTTATTATTCTATGATAAAATTTAATTTTACAAGAACCTAGTTCATATTTATAAGATGTTTAAGTAGATTTATTATAAGATATTTAGAATGGTTATTAAATCCTTTACCCATTCTTAACATCTGAGTGTAATTTTAAATTATTTATTATCTTATTCTAAAATTAAGTAATCATATTTTATGTTATTTAAGTTAGCAATAATATTGTTAGTATCATAATTATGATGACATTACCTTAGGGGAAATGTATGTCTTATTTATTTTATTAATTAGGATTTCATTCAATATTGAGTAAGTCCGAAGAGCCAAAAAGAATTTATTTTATAATTTAAATGAAATCATATTACCCTGAAATACCCTGATTTGTTTCATGAACCATATTATCTGAATATATTTTGATAATAAAGAAAGTTCATTCAAAAGATAGATCTTAAGTAACACACATTTTCAAAGAACACTTTAAATTTTATAAAAATTAAATAATGTTTTTATTCTAGCATGTGGGCGTGTGCAGCACAACTGTTCCCAAAAGCTATAAAGTGTTATTATAAAATAGATACCTAAAAACAACTGAGCTGAGTGCTTTCAAAGGATTTTGCCTTCATAATCATAGCTTGCTACTATGTTTAATGATATGCAAATATGCTAATTCCATTTCTTCGATAAAGAATAGCATGTGTCCTTCCTATTTATGGTGTCTTTATCTCATGAGATGAAGAAGGCCTCTTTGATTTTTCTTTTAAGATCATGTCTCTCTCTACACATGATTGTGGGATTGTCTGGAATGCACTCGTGGTGACTTGTGCTCTGGTGCTGATAGAAAACTGAAAAGGTGGAAGGATCATGCTAGAATATATATATTTCCCAAAAGTAAAAAAAATATTTGACATAATGTTTTTATCTAATAAGTGGTAGTTGTAGTAGATGTTTGTAGAAGAAAGAAATTTAAATGTAACCTCATTGTCATATGCTTACAATATTAATAATCTTTTATGTGTGCTAGAGTGATTTGAGATTTCTCCTCCTATTGATTTATTAATAATGTTGCTTCATATTTTCATAATATTTTATTATAATTATTTTCTCTGTATATCTTCTTATTGTAGCACATGTCATTAGTTTTATAAACTCACTGAGTTTAGCTATTATTGTGAGATATTTTAGCTAATATATCTGAATGTTTCTGGATTATGATTTAGTTCACCCAATGCTGGTATCGATTGACTGGAATGACTTCTCCTTCTTTCCAGGTTAAAATTTGGCTTTCCCAACAAATTAGATTAATCATTAAGGGAATGAAAGTCATTATGGCCTTTTTGTGGCTTATCCTTTCGATCATATTATTTTTGTAGGTTACTATATATATATATATATATATATATATATATATATATATATATATATATATATATATAATGTAGATCAGAGTAACAACACTTTATTATATATGTAAATGAGAGTGTTAAAACTTTCTTTAATGAGGTGGTGATGAATAAGGCATTAAATAATACATGTAGCAGACAACTTTAGACCTGTAAATTAGGATAAGATAGATAACCTAAAGAGTTCACAGGCTGCTTTTATCAGTTGCACCAAATTCTTAAACATACTAAATCCAAAAATACTAAAATCTTGTTTTATGTATAATTCAGAAGTTGGTTATTGTGTGTAAACAAATTAAAAATATTTGGAAGACTCCCATATATGGATGAAAATAGATTAGTACAATCAGTACTGAATTGGATTATGCAGAGGCAGGACATAAACATGGTTGCCTAGAAAAGTATAACAAAAAGCTATGCTAATAGATACAAATTTTATATTTATGTATTCGTATAAGAAATAGACTAATTGTATAACAAATGCATATAGTTATAGAGTCAATGCCTTTTGCAATATAGAAAATTTCAAGTATAATAATAAATCATTTTCATCAGCTTCTCTATGTATGTTTTTAAATAGTTTATACGGATCTACTGTACTAAAATCGCTTTTCAATCTAGCTTTGTTCTTTTGCTTGGATTCTCTGCAGACTAGTTGCCCTGTGTGATAGAGTACAATGAAAAAATCGCAGCTCAAGATCCGTAAATCATGACTCTATTTCCAGTGCTCGAAATAGAACTATGAAAAACGAATTTGAATTTAAAAAAATAATTTATAATTACATAAGAATAAGATACAAAAACAAAAGCTTTGGATACAAAGAAAAGAAGTTACAAATCATAAAAATCTGCCCTATAATTATAACTTACGTTAAATAGACGTGAGAGTTATTTATTTTCGTAGAGTAACAAGTTAAAAGAGATAGTGACTCTTTTTTTGCTTAGATCTTTATGACTAAAATGGAGATAGTAGAGCACGGTATTAGAAATAACAATGTAGCTTTTAAATACATATAAGGCTTTAACCTTACTACTATGCGCCTTGAGTGTTCAATTTTGGATTTAAAAAATGTGTGACTCCTGGAAGAATGATAAAATGATTGAAGATTGAAATAAGATATTGGAGGGAGGGCAACGTATGTTTTGTATTGAATAATGTATTTTAAAAATGTAAGAATTTGACTTTAATAACAGGATTGTTGATATGGACTAAGCATAGGAACTTCTGACTTTCTTAAGAACTCATTTTACATCACACGACATATTATAAGTTTCTACTGTTAATATAATACATTGAACAGGCTTAAACCTGCATTTATATATGTAATATATGCAGGGTTCGAACTCAGACTTTCACACGACCCACCACTCTCGCCATCTCATATTGCTGACCCACCTGATCACACACATGTTGAAAAAATAAATAATCACCGATATACGTATTTCATGCTAAACCAGCAATCATCAGTTGGTCTAGATTACTATCCTCACACATATATATAATCAGTACTCAGCTTTATATTAAGATAGCCAATATTTATACTTTAATGGACAGGCTTCAAACTATTCCAACTCACAACTCTTTAGCCTTCCATTTCATTGAAAATCTGATGATGGAACGTTCAAAGCCCTTGATAGTGCCAAGGTTGTCATCCTACCCATGTTGACATATTAGTCATTCTGACCCCTCATGTACAGGAGAATAATCCATTTATATATACATATGCGAGGGATGGGCAGACCTTTTACACACTATTTATATAAATTAATACATAAATATTGGCTATCTTAATATAAAGCTGAGTACTGATATTATATATGTGTGAGGATAGTAATCTAGACCAACTGATGATTGCTGGTTTAGCATGAAATACGTATATTGGTGATTATTTATCTTTTCAACATGTGTGTGATCAGGTGGGTCAGCAATATGAGATGGCACTGAGAGTGGTGATCGTGTGAAAGTCTGAGTTCGAACCCTGCCAATATTACATATCTAAATGCAGGTTTAAGCCTGTACAATGTATTAATTTATATAAATAGTGTATAAAAGGTCTGCCCATCCCTCGTATATGTATGTATAAATGGATTATTCTCCTGTACATGAGGGGTCAGAATGACTAATATGTCAACATGGGTAGGATGACAACCATGGCACTATCAAGGGCTTTGAACGTTCCATCATCAGATTTTCAATGAAATGGAAGGCTAAAGAGTTGTGAGTTGGAATAGTTTGAAGCCTGTCCATTAAAGTATAAAAATTGGCTATCTTAATATAAAGCTGAGTACTGATTATATATATGTGTGAGGATAGTAATCTAGACCAACTGATGATTGCTGGTTTAGCATGAAATACGTATATTGGTGATTATTTATCTTTTCAACATGTGTGTGATCAGGTGGGTCAGCAATATGAGATGACACTGAGAGTGGTGGGTCGTGTGAAAGTCTGAGTTCGAACCCTGCATATACTATTAATATAATTAATTATGTAATTGTATAGCTATACCATATATATACTTATGTGCACATACGGTTTAATGAACATTTGTAAAATTAAAGACGTCAATGATCCATTCAAAGTTTTTTTATTTACAAATAATAATAAAAACTGGAGAAATAAGCGCTCTTTATTAAGTTGGTGAAGGGACAATTGATTGTCTTTACGATTTTATTCTTATTTTACCATCCCAATAATAGTTAGAAATAATATTTGTTAGACTATTTGAAACATTTTCTGAATAAAGGTGAACCATTTTTAAGACTGTTTGAAAACATTTTCAGATTCTTTCCAGTTTTAAACTGCTAGTCATTAGACGTGTAGTGGATATATATATATTTAGGCAATCACGCATCCAGTGATATATATTATGTGTAAATATATATAATATTATATTAAGAATTGAATAATCGAAAAGAAGTAATATTGTCGTTGTTTTTTTTTAATATTGGCAGTTTTAATTAAAACCATTTATCTACATATTAAATACTAATTACTGTATTAAAGATTGACAATCAGGGATAGACAAGAAACTAAATCAACCTCCGATATTACTTTCATTTTTAATTGTACTCCAAATGGCAACAGATGGGCAAGTTATAGAGATACATTCAGGCACTATTGATTATGGCAGAAACATGATGTTGATACCCAGGGCTGGAATGAAGAGAAAACGATATCCCCAAAAATAATTATGAAAAATTAATTAACCATGTGAGCCCTAGGAAAGAAACTATTCATCCGAGTAAAAGAAGAAAAGATTTGGTAACTAATACCTCGCGCTTAGTCTTAAACAATTTCTTTAATAATCGTGCTAGCGAACGAAAGCGTAAATTACCTGGGTTCTCATTGAGCGACACAAAGACAAATGCACAATTATAAACTATATACACAGTGTATGTGTAAACAAATATATAAAAATAATTTTAATTCCTAAATTCATGCTGAAGCCATCTAATTTTTAGTAATACTTCCCTCCCCTTCTACTTTCTTATCAGTATATATATATAGAATGTTAAGTTATTTACTACCACTAAGAAATTGTACATTATTACTATTGGAAGTAATTTACTGTTATTTGTTACTCTCATGGTTCAATTTATTCTAATATTTTAATTTTAGACTATATTCTAAAATTTAATGAACCTTTATATTACTAAGGTGCTAATTTGTATACTGTATATATTTAATACTTTTGTGACATTACATTGATTTATTTTTTCTGTTTATAATCAGTATACAAGTTCATTAAAAGAGAGTTTACAAAATATATATCAGCGGTATGAGATAGCATGGATGTTTGAGGGTCGTGTGAAAGTCTGAGTTCAAACCCCCTATTTATTACATATAGAAGTGCAGGTATAAAAAAGCTTGTACTGTAGAAAAAAAATTCATATTTCAAAATGTCATCAAATAAATTGATGCCAATACAGGATTAGTATTTAATTTCATTAGTCAATTACGCATCTTATTAATAAAACTAGTATAACATATAATCAAATATAATTCAGGTTGTTCTCCTTTTCCTTATCCTATTTGTAATTGGTTTGTTCTAACGTTGGCCAAGTAAAAGTTTATTGGTATATTCATTTTGTTAACAGTAGTTGAGTACACTTTCACCTAGTAAAGCCAGATTTATAGTACTCATGGATGGCTAAGTGTGTTGTATCATTTAAATGTACAATGCTAATTTATTTAAATGCTACAACATACCCAGTCACCCATGAGTGTTATGCTCCAGTCGAAAGAGGACTCAGCTACTTAATATATGAAATAAACCTTTACTTAGCCAACATTTGAAAACTTGGAATGCCATGTAATATTTGAGCACACAAGATTCAGGTAGAGCATTTGATCAAACAGATTTTTTTTTTTACTTTGCTCAGAAACCTTTGCTCTTGAGTTCACCACTTCATGCTAAACCTCATAGGGTAAAGCAATTATATAGCACTATGCAAAACTCTATTACTGTAATACTGAACAAATTCAGTAATGATGAACAAAACTTTATTATCTTAATAATGAACTGTTGGTTTGGTTAATAATAAAAAAAATTAAAAATTCCTGGCGTTTCTAAAAAAAAAAAAAAAAAAGAATGAATAAATAAATATTAGACCAATTTGGATGGTATTATTGCTCAGAAATTCAAAAAAAGTTTTATGAATGCCAGAAGTGCAAGAACTTGAAATGATCTGATGACCTTGTGTTAAACCAGACAGAACTAATGCAGTTTCTGCATTCTGACTACTATTTTGACACCTGACCATTTCTCAACACATATGTATAAGAAATAATGTCTGACACTACTTAATAAAATTTAAATATCTAAATTATATTTCATTAGCTAAAATATAAGAACATCACAACAAAGTTAGCATTTTCATCTACCATGCTCATAACCACAGGTTCATGGCCAGCCATATTTAATTTTTTTAGTCAGAAATGGATATCCAGCTAACTAGAGGATAGAAGTTTTAAATTATTCTGGATTAGTTAGTAAGTGTCAATATACTGATATAAAATCAAAAATTATGATACATGTGATCATAACTTAAATGAAGCATGAAATTTAATACAGATTTTAAGACCATAAATATTAAACACAGTGAAATTGTCTGTTTCATTATTTTTTTATGTTATATTACATAGAACATTATAAATTAATATATATATATGTGCTCTGCGCACAGATAATGAAGCTATTAATAAATTGTCATGAAATTATTAAAATTTTACCGCCAAGCACTTTCGGGACAGTCTACAGTCCCATATTTATGGTGAGTTATTCTGTTAATAACTGTAAAATTATGCAAATTTTATGCAAACTTATGTGCAGATGTTACATGAACCATTTACAAGATAGGGAATAGCAGGCCTTTCTTCTGTTGATTGCTGATGCATCAGCCGCAATGAAGTAAGCTTCCCTAACTTTACGTTTGGTGTCGTTTGTTTCAGAGCAACGACACTGGCTGTGGTAGGTAGAAAATCATGTCCAGTGTTTCTATCATGTTTGACAAAAATCGAATTACCTTCAAACTTTGTTTTGGTTTTATTGTAAAAGTATCAGTGTTGAGCTACTCTGGTGGCAATGTTAGTTTTGGTCTCTCCATAATATGTTGCCATACAATTTCTTTGGGGGCAGGTAATTTTGTACACAACTTGAGGGGTGAGTTCAGGCTTGATCCTGTCTTTGGTATTATTTATCAGTCTATTGGTGTTGGGAGGTGAATGGAAAGCGACTTCAAAGTCACATGATAGTTGCTTGATAAGGCTTTTAGCTGTAGAGTGAATGTATGGGATTAAGATTCTTGGTTTGTTTTCTTTCTTGTGGTTGTGGTTTATTTTATAGAAAAATTTGTTGACTTTTCTGTTGATAATGAATAAGTGTGTCTTATTTTCCTTAAATCAGTTATATAATTGATGAGATTTTTTCTTTTATCTGCCTCATATTTGCACAAGTTATATTATTCTACACAAATAAAACCATGATACACAGAGCAGCCAAAAAACATTAATTATAGACAACAATTTTCCATGTGCTTTTGATACTGTATACCAGAATCATAGTGACATATTGGAACTCAATATGTCACCATGAATCTGGTATACAGTACCAAAAGCGCTTGGCAAATTCCTGTTTATAATTAATGTTTTTTGGCTGCTCTGTGTGTCACGCTTTATTCTTGTAGAATAATTTTCATTATCTGACAGAGTTTTTATATTATTTATTTATAGAATATTATATATCTTCAGTATCTTTAAATTTTAAAAAAATCATGATTGGTGTTAACATTGCTACAAGCAATATATAAATACATTGTAACAGTAGTGTGACAGGTGTACTGCAGGGATGATGGAAATCACAATCTTCAAAACATTACAATAGATTAGCATGAGTGAAAATCAGATTGAAAATCAAGCAATATATAAACAATAAATATTGCATCACCAACATTAATCATTAATAGTTAACAGTAATAACTGACAAGAATTAAAAGAGGTACTCCATAAAATCTAGGGTAATCATTATCTAACAAATGTTGAACTTAGTACATATTATTGCAACATCATCAATATTTCATCTCCACACACATTTAAGTGCAAAAAATCTCTTTAATAATAAATATAAAAAATGCTTGGATCACAATATGAATGCTGTTCATGATCAATGCTTTGAGCCACCTGCTACCTCGAATGTACTGGCCATTAATAAAATAGTAATCATCATAAAGTGAAATATGTGAATTTTAATGGTAACTTTTATAATCTTAGAAATATCCAAATAATTTGACAGAGAATCATCTTAATGTTCACACAGTATCATTAATGTCAGAAGTAGCTTGGGATTGCAAGGATGCTAAGGCCTGTAACTCTGAACAAGAAAAATACACACATATAAAATTTAATCCGTTATAGGATTAAAAAAACTTCATTGGAATAACATAAAATAATAGTTAATACATTTATTAACTAGAAACATTATTCAAATGAAAGGTCTAGTAAATACTGTATAATAGAAATAAATCATTATAATTTTGATTATTTACAAATATCAGATAATTCCATAAATTAACAAACTTATACAGTCAAATTTACAAAGATATATAATATATATTATTCCATTTTAATACATAAATAGTCGATATTTCTAGATACATGTGCATGCATATAGTTATGCACACACACTGGGCACATTATAATATAAAAATATTTCCATCATTATTTTTAATTACTATTACCTTTTAAAATTAAACTTATTATTAAATTGTAAATAAAAGTTTTTTTAAAGTTCTTTTACCACTTCTTTTGTTGTAAATTTTTAAGAAAGATTTCTTTGCCAAATCTTCAAACTTTAATGGGCCTGCTTCAATCTTCTCCATTCTTCAACTCTTCAGCCATCCATATCTTTGAAAATTCAAAGATGGAAAGCTCAAAGTCCTCGCTGATATTCAGTCTGTATTCTACTCATTCCTCTTCTGTATAGATCTATGTGTTAGGATCACTCCATCTTCGGATTTTCAATGATAGGGATGACTGAATAGTTGGAGAGTGGAGAAGATTGAAGCTTGTCCATTAAAATTTAAAGATTTGCTATCTTAATATAAACTGAGCACTGATTGTAGATATGTGTGGGAGATAATCAGGACTAACTGATGAGTTCTGATTTTCACATGTATGTAGTCATGAGTATCATTTTGTGTAAGATGGATTGGATAGTTGTAGGGAGTTTGACAGTTTGAGTTAAAAGTCAATTATACTTACATTAGGTTTAGTATAGAAATATAGATGTATTTATATATATATACATGAGCCCTATTTTCAAAATGTTATGTTTATATAATTGAAATACTCTCCAGACAAGCAAAAGACAATTTTTACAAGAAAAACGTCTTCTCATGTACCTCATATATTTATAAAAAGGTTTGTCTAAAACACTTGGGCCAGAAACAATGAATATTTAAATTAATCATTGGATTCAATATGTAAAATCTAAATCAATTTTATCTACAACCAGAGACCTTCTTAAGTAACCTGAACCCAGTTTAATATTAGAAACTTTAAGAAATATTAAAATAGTTCTCAGATTAAAATAGTGCTAAGTCTAAAATATATCTAAAATAATGTTCCAACACACACTTTGAATTGCATCATTCGAAAACAACAACTTGACCATTTGTTTTATATAATTGTTAGATATATTTAATGAAACATGAAGATATAAATATCTAATAAATAAAAAAATGAAACCCTGCATTTAGCAAATATAAAGTTCGATGAAGTATATAACTTTGATGGGAATAATGATTTGATGACATAAATTATAAGTTATTGCACATGTTGAATAGAACGATTAAGCAATCATTCATTTAATATTTATAATCCGTATGCGTTATAAAACATCGCAAATTTTCATTTAATTAAAATGCATGGATAGATTTTTTTGTTGTTGTTTAATGAAATGCATTTCATAATGTGTATTTTAGAATAGTTTTTTTTTAAAAAAATATTATTTATACGGTACTGTATCATTAATTTCCACGTACTGTATATATGCTATCAACTCTGCGTTTATTGAGTGTGTTAAGCTTCAAAGTATTTGAGATGGTATCTGGTTCTAGACTATAATTCATATGAAATAAGAACGGATAATAATTGGTAAACTTTTACGCATAGTGATTAAAATGATGTAAATTATTGATTTTTTTTTTTATTACACACTTTGTTTAGAGTGATTAACCATTCATATTTTTTATCTCTGTTATTAAATATTATTTACACTTCGCAGCTACATTTTGCTAGACTTTTTTTTTTATCAATTTAAAATGAAGGGCTAAACACATAACTGAACTTAACATTTTAAAAAAGTCAGATTGGTTTATTGAGAATCAGATTAGATTTTATATTGGTTTATCAAGATTTTTTTTTATGGTGTAAAAGATATATGTTCTTTTTTTTTTTCCAAGTTTATTAAGAATCAACTTAGTTATTTATCAAAGATCATTGTGAGCTTTCACTGTGGCTCCACTTTTAAACCCCCCCCCCACTTTTTTCTCTCTTTTTTTAATAGATTTGGTCATGGAAAGATTAGTCTTTTTATCTACTTATATAAAAAACATGAAAACTATTTATTGACTTTTTAAAGCAATACATCCATTGGGATCTATTTTGCTCAGATTAGGAAAAAAGATTGAGTTTATGATATAACAATATAAAAGTTATTTATTTTGGATTTTTTTTTTATATATATATAATTATTTAATGACTTTTAAAATGTTAAGACTTTTATCGCACAAGTAAAAAAAAAAGTAAAACTTTTTAAATAGCCCATTGCTTGAAAGACGCAAAAAAACAAACAAACAAACAACAACTTAATATATATCTGAGCACTTATACTATATATGTGTGTAAAGATGAAAGTCTGGACCAACTGATGATTGCTGGTTTAGCATGAAATACGTATATTGGTGATTATTTATCTTTTCAGCATATATGTGTTTAGGTGTATCAGTGTTATTAGATAGAATGGAGAGAGGTGGGTGGTGTGAAAGTCTGTGCTCATATACCCTATATTACATATATATAGCCACAGGTATATAACAAGCCTGTGTTTCAGTTATTAAACAACAACTTTCTAAAAATAAAATAAGTATCACAAAAATATAATTCCTTTATTTATTGTTTTTTTTTTTTAGAACTCAAGATTTGATTCATAATAAAAAAAATTATTTATTAATTTGTAAATTCAAAATAGAGCTATAAATTATTGTGATAGTTTATTTAGTTATAAATCAATACCATAAAACAAATTGATTGGTTATAAGTTTTTAAGAAAACTTCAGGTTCTTGTTCAACTTTTGGTAGAATGAAATTTTTGTATAAGTTGCACTAACCAAATGTCAAAACAAGTAATACACTTCCGGTGAGTAATGGCGTCCACCTGTTTGCTTTCGTTTCTTCCCTGAAGTTGTCCAGGTTGGTAATTGTTGTGCATTTTTAATATGACGAAGAAGTCATCAAAAAAGAACAAGGTGATAAATAAAGGTTTGAAAGGTGATGAAACTATAATATCTAAAGATGGAGGTAATACATGTGAGAATTCTGTCGCCGTTAGTAATAACGTTACGACCGAAGTAAAAAGTATTGAGCTACGCAATAAAAAAAGAAAACTGGATAAAGGAAATAATATTAGTGCATTCAAGGAAAAAAACCAGGACACAAAGGAAGAGGATTTATGTTTACATGTGGGGAAAAATGCAGATAAACAGGTTACGAGTTATCTAGATTTTAGTGATAATACGCTTGCGAATAAAGTTTCTTGTCAACCCCCATCAAGGGCCTTCATTCGCTTAAACTCTTACTGGAAAAGGATATTTACTAGTTGTATGTCGGCATGTACGTCCATTTTTAGTTTAATTATGCAATCTAATGAGTCCAGCGGTGAACATGTCCTTAATAAACCTGATATAAATGAATACCTTAAGGTTCTTGATCAAAATAGTTTATTAAATACCGTTAAACATACAGCTTTCTTTGCTGCAAGGGGTTTTGTTTCTATTGAGTATTTTACCACCGATCAAAAAGAAAAAGCGGAGGCAATGATAAAAAAAATTCAAAATAAGAAAATATATTACGTCTCGAAAGAACCGAACCCCTTAGTTTACGGAAAAGTTTTGCATACTCCGCCTAATTTTGATGTTGAGTTTTTTAAGTCGGAAATAGCATCGTATGCCGAAGTTAATAAAATGGAAAGATTATTAACACCCAGAACTGCATTTCAAATCCCCTCAAATTCATGGTCAATTGTGTTGAAAATGAACAAGGGCATTTCAAGGAACAGATCCCACATAAAATTTTTAAAGATCATATGCCAATCTCCATTATTATTAAAGGTAGGCCACCCGTTTGTTTTAGATGTAATCGTATTGGTCACATTGCAGCTCTGTGTGATGCTGGGCCATGTGTCAAATGTAATAAATTCAATCGTCTAAATCACTACTGTAACATAGCTCCATTAAAATCTTGGGCTAATGTTGTAAATAATAGTCCTGATGAAGAACTTATATACGAGCAGGAAATTATTGATGATCTCGAACTAGATAATGCTGCACCTGCTCAAATACAGAGGCAGGGCCTAGTTGATGAAAGCTCAGCAATTATGGAAAATGAAGAAACATACGTTGAGGTAAATGATATAGAGAAAACGGAAAACAACATAATTAATAATGATAATAATAAGCATGTTGACATAACTGATATAGAGAAAACTGAAGTAAAAGGAAAAAAAAATAAGCAAATAGAACATTTTCTGTCAAATGTCCCTGGAAGGCACCCATCTATAACTGAGTCAGAACTTGAAACAGAGAAACTAAACCAAAATGAAATGGAACTGGAAATAGTAAATCTATACCATAATG
Source organism: Epiperipatus broadwayi (assembly GCA_028023455.1). NCBI lineage: Eukaryota > Metazoa > Onychophora > Udeonychophora > Euonychophora > Peripatidae > Epiperipatus > Epiperipatus broadwayi. Next base: position 549,957 of record JAQFVV010000316.1, read on the forward strand.
AGACTGGTGTTAATATGAATGATTGTGGTCATGAAAGTGGCTATAGTAGTATAAGGCAATGAAATCTTTGATCCGCACTATGTATAAGTCATTAAATATAGTCACCATTAATGTTAGAGGCATCAAAGCCATGACAAGGTACTAAAGCTTACTGATTATCTTGCTTCACAAAAATTTGATATTGCTATTCTAACAGAAACAAAGATAAATGTAAACACACCTGAACAGTTTATCGATCAAATTAAATGGAAAGGTCTATTATTGTACAAGCAGAACATTAGACCGCACAAGGTGTTGCCATCCTAATTAATATAAAGTCTAAAATTTATAAGGTGCGATCATAAGTATGAGATCAATCACATAGTAATCTCTTTTCAAATGCAAGAACTGTGCACTATGTTGTAGCAATTTATTCGACAAATAGAGGAAGGGAGGTGCCCAAAATTATTAAAGAGTGCATTCCACTTGACTCTGCATCAGGAATAGCAATAATTGGAGGGATTTTAATGTCACGTTTCAGGACATTCCAGTTCAGCTAAAAAATAAGTTGCAGGATATTGATGTGCGCCATGTCAAAGTAAATATGAGCAAATGCCTTTACTTTTTTTAATAGTCATTACTCATCACTGATTGATTTGTTTTTCATTTCGAGATCTAAGATAAAAGATGTTGAAATTGATACTTCAATTTTTGCTTTCTCTGATCACCTGCGTGTAAAGTTGGTAGTTGGGCTCTAAGATGGGGATCCAGAATGTAGCTACCAGTTTAGCATAAAAAAAATATTAGTAATTCATTCAATTTGACCTGTGATCAGAGATCGAATTTAATTGTAGCTTCTTGCTACTTCACTAAGCAAACAGCCTTGTCTCCATGTGTGGCTTGGATTAGATTGAAAAAACTTATATCTGATGTCTGTTCTTCTGGAATGGAACTGGATTTGTCTCAAAACCAAATGAAATCCCGCTTAAATGACATTGCTAAAACCTTGCATTCTTTAACTACTCTATCTAATAATCGCTCATTGATCATCTCCCTGCAGGAAGAATATAATGACATCTATGAGAAAATGCAGGAAGAAATATATGCTATAAGATTGCGAAAGATACTCCCTAATATTGCCTGCATCATAAAACCAACATTGAACTATGCCAAGGTGTACGTGCCTCAGTCTAGAGGTATCACATGTGTCAAAACTGAGAATGGAGAGGTTTTGTCAGGGCTGCATGTGGATCAACACATATATAAAAATCTGCAAAACACTATGGGAAATGATGAAAGGAATTCAGACCATTGGCCAAGGATGATGATGGCCAAGGATCAGCAGTATATCTCACACCTGGATATTAGTGAGGAAATAACTAGACTATCAAATCACACAGTTACTGCTCATGATTCTATACCTGCCAGAATTTATAAATCAATATCTTACTTGATAATTGAAGTGCTTGCAAAATATTACAATCAGTTGTGTGCACAACCAATAGATTGGCCAATGATTAATAACAGAATAATTTTTTGTATAAAAAAGAATAGGAATATACACATCCCATATGTAAATGACCTGAGAAATATTACTATCGAGGACATTGACTCAAAAATATTTGCTAGAATTATATTGAAGAAATTGTATAATAGAATAAAAAATAGAATGGCTCATTATGCTATTAAAGGTAAGAGAGCAACTGATGCAATTATGAAGATCCAGGATGCAATCAGATATGCCAGGTGTAATAAGTTAACTCAATTCTTTGCAATGCAGATAGACTTTAAATCTGCATTTGATGTGGTTGATTGGTCATTTCTGTCTAGTTCATTGGCACCACTTGTGGAGAGTGAGGAGAATCTAATTACAGCAATCAACAATTATGTGACCAATGGGAGAATAGCGCTTAAAAACTTTGCAAGGCGTTCTAATTTCTTTGTTCCGTCAAGGGGGATCCCACAGGGGTCTCCTCTGGCAGCCCTCCTCTTTGCCGTTTATCTGGATCCGATGATTAGGGAAATAGAAGCCTCAACCAATGGGATTTTCTTATCTCAGCTTGGTGCCTTTGTTCATGTCACTGCCTTTGTCGATGATGTTATTATTATATTCGAGAATGTGGCCAGTGTGCATAAAATCTTTAACATCTTAAATAAATTTCAGATCTCTACAGGCTCATGTATTCAATCTTCCAAGTCGGCTGCATGGCAATTGGCCACTGCCAAGAGAATCCCATGTGACTTCTTGGGCATGCCTTCCTCCTTTCTAGGGTTGCCTCTCCATCTGTCTAAAACTAAAATGAGTGCCCATTTGAACAAACTTGTTGTAAAAATCATCGAAACTAAAATAAATGCCTTTTCCCCATTTAAATTGTATGAAACAACCAGAGCAAAGATTTTTAATGCTATTGCTGTTGGTGTGCTCTCTTACTATGGACCATGGATGAAAATCTTTAATGCCACTAGTCTTAAGATCATTCAATTGGCAAAAAGATATATTTGGGGTAAGAAGTATAGCCTGATACCTACTAAAATAATGCAGCTACCGATTGGAGAAGGGGGTCTCAATTTAATTGACCCTAAGTCATTGGTGAGCTTCATTAAGACAAGAGCTTATTTAAGGATCATTGATGATAATTCGCTCAGGCCACTAACACAGAATATTAATATAGATTCTAACCTGGGGTCGGACGGAGTATCTTATTTTGATGATATGATGATTGCATACAGGGATATCCAGGATGATCTAAACTTAGAGACCTTAGATAATTTAAAATATAAAGAGCTAAAAAATAGAGAGCTTTCTAATGAAAACTCCTGGCTCAATGCCTCATTAAAAAAAATTCTAAAAAATTTCCAATCTATTTGTACATCACAGTCTGTTATGAAATTTATTTTCAGATTGATAAATGGAATTTTGCCAACCACCACTTTTTTAAACCAAAGGCTGAAAATGGGCCTGGATGATCTATGCAAATGCTGTAACAGATCCAACGAGACCTTTCTTCACCTGATGGAGGAATGTACAGCCTTTAGTGATTTGAGATCTATGGTCTTTCATAAGCCTATTGTGAATCTAAGACTCTTATTTAAAGAAAACATTGTTTTATTCAAGCCTCATAATGCCATAGTTATTGTGCATGTAATGAGAGCAATATGGATATCTAGGTGTGCTCTGATCTTTGATAAAAAGAAGATATATTGGAAAAAAAATGGAAAAAGAATGGGATGACATGTTTTATAAAGGTTTGAAATTTTGGCCAAGAAAAACGTTTTTATTGGTATGGGGTGGTTATGTTCCTACAAGGTGTGAAATGTGGAGCTGAATGCTCTTACAGAACACTGATTAAATGAAAGGTGGAGATAATGTAATTTACTGGATACATTTGATCTTAATTTATTTTTTAAAGTAATGATTGTTACGATGTATGTACTGAATCAAATGTAAATATAGTTTTTTTAAATAAAAAAAAAAAAAATGTTAAAACAAGTAGGATTGTTTTAAGATTCATACATTTTGAACACATGAAAACTAAAAATTCATGTATCCTGAAATTTGATGCATAATTTTTGAGTACTTATTTATTTTTTTAAAAAAGATATATGATGTGGAAATTAACCTAATACTTTAGTGCTTAAAGAAGTAAGAAAGTTATATAAATCACTTATAAATAAATCAGATAAACAGTGCTTTTAAAATCATTTTTTAATTTTAAACAAAACTTTATTATATCATAAATGAAACACAGGCTTGTTATATACCTGTGGTTATATATATGTAATATAGGGTATATGAGCACAGACTTTCACACCACCCACCCCTCTCCACTCTATCTAATAACACTGATACACCTAAACACATATATGCTGAAAAGATCACGAAAGTGTTTTTATTTGAAATTAGTAACTCTCATCTGAATTCTATTACTATCGTAAATATAAGTAACATTTTTATTCTGCAAATTGGGAGTAGAAATAATACATTAGAAATAGGCCAAATCATTTATGATTTGTCAATAAAAATGATTTTTTTTTCATTATTTAATGAATATAAAAAGCATTGAATTATTTACACGTACAATAAATAGTTTACCACAATTTGAATTACCTTAAATTTCTTCAAATTTATATAATAAATAAAAAAAACGCTGTAATAAAGACTACAATGTTGAATATGCCAATATAAAAAAATAAATAATACTTATATCCAGTTTAAGGCATATTCTGTCATTCTGAGAAGCATTTAATAGTTTTTTTTTTTTTTTTTTTTAAAAAGAACACATTTTATTTAAATCACACAACATTAACATAATATTTTAAATTAATTTTTAAAATGATAAATTATCCAATAATTATTGAATATGGATATTTTATTTACATTATATAAATTTACACATAGATGGAGGAAGAAAAATATTGGATAGAAAACTTGGATTTCATTACCGTATATAAATTACAGAGTGTAATATGATTACATCATTGGATTCTTTTTATTTTAATGTTGGACTGATAGATTAATTATTAATAAAAAAAATGCTGTTGATAAAATCGACAAATGTAATATTATTTACAAATTTGTGTGATGATGAATCAAAATGTAACTAAAAAATAGAATTCATCAACTTTTATATAATAATTGCAAAATTCTGTGGATATCTTTAAATCTGTATTTTCTGAACATCCAATTATTTGTAATGTAAGTTTTTGCTTTGATAGTGTTTTTATTTTACATGTGGGAACCAATTTTAAAAAAATATCAGAATCATATTTTATAAATATGATACACAACTTCTTAAATAAACAACAGAATTATGTTAATATACATAAATTGTGGAATGTTTGTTATTTATCTAGGAACGTTAATGTTGTATGACTTTAATAAGATTTGTTTTAAATATTTTAACTGTTAAATGCTATTCAGAATGATGGAATATGCCATAAGCTGGCTATAGATATTATCTCACTTGTTTTCAGACTACTTAATATATTCTCTCACTTCTCTTACATATATAACTGAATAAAATTGAAAGTTTGCTCAGCACTTTATAATAGTCTGCATTAACAAAGGTTTGCACTTATTTATATTACTTATATTACAGTTTCAGAGATAAAGCCTTTAAAAGTGTTATATTTTTATATTAAATATTGTAGACTTATTCCCAGTTTTTTATTTAATGTATATTGTAACCTTTTAGAATTACTAACAGAAAGGGGGGTAGAGTAGAGAGGGAGAGGGAGGAGAGAAGAAGAAAAGAGAAAGAGAAGAAAAGAAGAATAGAGGGAGAAGAGAAGGAGAGAGAAAAATTCCTAGAGAAAGAGAGAGAGAGATAGAGAAATGAGAAAGAGGAAGGAGAGAAGAAAATAGAAAGAGATTCTTCAGCTAGACACAGCAGGATTACAATAAAATATTTTCTAGCATGTGTGTGTGTGCGGCACAACTGTTCCCAAAGCTATAAAGTCACCATGAGTGCATTCCTGATAATCCCACAATCGTGTGTAGAGAGAGACATGACCTTAAAAAAAAATCAAAGAGGCCTTCTTCATCTCACAAGACAAAGATGCCATAAATAGGAAGGACACATGCTATGCTTTATCGAAGAAATGGAATTAGCATATTTGCATATCATTAAACATAGTAGCAAGCTATGATTATGAAGGCAAGATCCTTTGAAAGTGCTCAGCTCATTTGTTTTTAGTTATCTATTTTATATTAACACTTTATAGCTTTTGGGAACAGTTGCGCCACACATGCACATGTGCTAGAATATATATATTTCCCAAAAGTAAAAAATTATTTGACTTAATCGTAATAAAATATTTTATAAAAATGTTAATATCTAGAGATCTGCAAAAAGATGGGAGGAATACTGACAGTGCTGCTAAACAACCAAGGAACAACAATTTGGAAGAAATTATTAAGAAAATTTAAGTTTTACCAAATACTAAAATAATTTATCCTCCAGAGGATTACATTCTCTGAATCCAACAAATTTATGATAAAATTAGAACCTTTCTAAATACATTTCTTATTTAGTAACTTAAACAGATGCCACAAGATATCAGTTCCAATAATACAACTCATAAGACATTCCATGAGACAAAATATTATCAAGTGTGCTTTTCTATAAGACAGGGAATAATTAAATACCTTTCTCACACTAATTAGAATTTATAATTATATCTTGAAAACTTATATCAACTAATAAAAAAAAATCCACAAGAGCTTATGTTCTAGGGGGTCCTACTGCAACTCATGATAGAAACTAAAATATGAAGTTGTAACTGAAAATAAATAAATAAATAGTCAAGAGAATGATATCCTGGCTGACTATAGGAGACAAACACTTCCCTTAAAATGACTGCATCCTATGATAAGATAATAATATTTATTACAATAATATCTTTACTTAAATATTTGATCTGATAATTAAGATATTTACAATTTAGATTAATTACAGCCTTTACCCAGGATATCACTCACGATGGGAGAAAGACAAGGGCACTTTTTATGTCCCTCCATCTTCTCACAAAACAATCTTTATAAAATAAAATGGACCTTGAGATAGAAATAATTTTAAGAATGTGCAGTCTAAAATAAACAGCATGGACAATTTTTATTTCATAGAACAAAATCTTCTGTCCTTGAAGATAGTATGGTTAACATCTTTCTTAAATATTATTTTGGTGTCTAAAAATGTAGTATTATCTGTTATAATAATTTCACTTAGAAATCAGAATTAAAAGTATGACTATATTTCATCTCAATGGAAATAAAATATACTGTATTTTAAAATAAATAAAGTAATTAATCAAAGTTGGAATCTTCAATGTTAAAAAATACAATGTTAAGTGATCCAATGCTAAGTAATCCAAGACAACAATAAAAAAAAATAAACATAGACTAAATATATTTAAATCAACAATTAATTAGTTTATTAATAAACTTATATTAACTTACACATACACATTACTTAGAAAGTTTTGCCAGGATAGCACTGTTACAATGATAGCTTACTTGACTAATAATGACTACAAAATTTTTTGTAAACTTAATGCAGATCTATTAAAGCTTTTGCAAAATCAAATGAAATAAACAAACTACACAATAGTTTGTTTAATAAATGATTGGAACAGTGAATTAGCAATGGCTAATTCTAACATACTTTTGTTAAAGTAAATTATCCCTAAGACAATTTTTTTTAAAAAAAACATTTAAAAATTTATGTGCCAAACATGGAATTTTAATAACAAAACAAAATTTTGTTACAGATAATTATTCTAATTATTCTTGTTTAACCCAAAATTATATGATAATCTTCAATAACCAGATTTGATAAAAGAATCTAATATGACTTGAAATTATTTACCCATAATCTAAACAACAACTGATGTATTTTCTAACTACATTTTTTTTAAAAATAACTACTAATTTAAAGTAGAAAAATAACTAGATGAATGAATTAAGCAAATATTAAATGGATAAATGAATGGGCCATTTATCAGAAGTCATTTATACACACATAAGTTATAAATTCAATGTCCACATAATGTAAATCATCTAAATAAAAATTTAAAAATAACTACACATCCATTGGAGAAGTTCTGGATGGTTGTAGCATATACATAACATGTGTGGATTATAGCAACTAGCCATATGCTTATAAATTTAAACATTTATAATTACAAAATATTGTGGGTTGGTTTGTGAATGATTACAAATCATGATAGCACAAAACACAGACATTCTTATACATTAAAGCACTAACATAACTGAATGCATCCTGAAGAAATCACACCCTTCAAAAAAACTTATCTTGACATTAGCTACTAAAAATACAAGCAACCTCACCTACTATGGTGGAAAGTTTTGCTTTTATTAACCTCATGAGTGATAGACCCAAAAGAAGACTGCAGAGCAACTAGCATAAATATCAAAAGCATGGTATCTTCCAAAATAACACCTACATTTGAGGCAAAATAGGATGCCTGGACTTTTGTCTCAGCTCATCAGGAAAATATATGGAGAGGCTCACCGAAAACAACAACAGGTACCTAGAAATATGTGATTACATTCACTAGAAACATAAGCACTATCAACTCATGGAGAAATGCAATACAGATGGGGAATTTATCAACTCCATCCAGCACAATAATAATAACTATAATAAGCAAGGCCTGACATAATAAGGCCTACAACTAGCAATACCAAGATAAAAACTTCACAATAGTTGACTAAAGTTATATCCATAATTTTAACCTCCATAAACAATAAGCAATGTCTGCACCAACAAATAAATTTAAAAGTCAACTGACTGAAATAAAATAAAGATAAGGACTAGCACATGAAATAGTGGCACTAAGATACAATGCACACAAGTATGGAATATTAAATATTTTAACTTCTAATAGGTAGTGGACATGAATATAAAAAAATGCAACCAAACTATGAGAATAATAATTCTCAAGCATAAAATATTAATGACTAAAACTGACTATTGCACTTATGCAAATATAATAAAAATAAATAACCTCTGATAATAATAATACTTGGCTGTTTGCAAATACTGGAGTCAAATTATTATACATTTAAAATTACTATTGCGAGAGATAAAAATCTCTAATACTTGAATAAGCAAAGTAAACACTTTAACTTGACAGCATGTATTGAATAAAAATTGAATATTACCATTTTCAATATGTGTAGAATATCTACACTTTTATAAAGCCTTAAATATTAAATTTGACATAAATAAATATTTGGCACTAGAATATAACCCAATGTTACATAAATAGCAACATAAAAAAAAAATTATTACAAAAAAAAAAAATTCACTTTTTTTTTTTTACCAATAAAAATAAAACCCTTTAGTCCATAAGTAAGTATTCTTCGCACTAAGATGATGGTTAAACGCATATAGTATAAATTCGATGGCCATGTTCTGCATGGCTTCATAGTCAAATGAATAAACATTTTTTTTATACATGGCAAAAACATTTCAAATAATAAAATGCAAACAGTTCTTATATCTAACAGTTCAACATTAGAAATAATTTATAGATATAAGAATGAAACAAAGACATATAATTACAATTATTTGTCATGATAGTGGAAATGACAACGTTGTAGTTTAATTATTATCTTTCAGCTGATATAAACTTATATTTGACTTTCCATAAGCTTAGCTATTTATTTACTTAGAAACAAAGCTTCATTATAATTTCTGTCTCTTTTTTGAAAAATATATTTCAACATTTTAGTATTATAAAAATTTATAGCATTTCACATATTTATTTAACTTTATTGTGTAGAGAAATAGACATTTCCATGTGATTTTGAAGTAATTAAACAAGCAATTCGTTAGCAGAGAATATATTAGCATTACAAATGTCTATCAAATATTTTTGCTAACAGTAATACATAAAGCAAAGACTTAATATAATAATTTCCAATACTTTATTAGATATTGTTCTTTTCCCAAGCAGAGTTTTATAGCGTGAGGGATATTAATAACTAAGTCATATTTATAATTTTAAAGTCAATTTAATGGTTTTTAGCAATAATTAAATATTAGTAAAACAGACAAATTACTATAATACACAGGTTCCTTTAAATTTAACTTTGCGTCTGTTAGAAAACTTATTGTCTATTCTTATCATGAATAATTTAAGCAAACATAAGCTGGTAAATAGTTCTGCATAATTCTTTTTAAATAAATGAGATAATTTATTTTGCACTTGCATTTTAATAAAAATCATTCCAAAATAAGCTTTACTAATTTGATAAAAATAATCACTTACAAATTTCCAGAGCATTTCTTTCTAAGTAGTGAAAGTATAATTATAACGTGATATCAAGAAATGGGGATTGCCAAAAATTTACTCAGAATGCATTATTGTTCTCCAGAATAACATTATTTTTACTTAACACTTTTAAAACAACACAAAAAAAATTATAATAAAATTATTATTTTATTTTTTTCTTTATGTGCCAAAAGATTAAAATTTAGCCCCAAAGTTCCTCTTCCAGTTGAGTGTAGAGTGTAGTGAAGACTGTAAGCCCTATATTGACCGAACTTGTATAGAAGAAACTAAATGAAGACCCTCTACTGTCCATCTAGACCATATTTATACCCTTTTTTTTCTTTTTTTTTAAAAAAACTGTCAATTTTTTAAATTATCCAATCAATAAGAAAATTCAATCTCCCCATGACGTCAATCTGATCTACTTATTGAAATAGATCAAATCACATAATAAAACAGCTAAATTTTGTAACAAATTTAATAAAATCTTCTTATAATAAAAAAAAAAAATACTAATAATATTACATAAAAGAAATAATTACAATTTCATTAATTAAGATTGAATTCTCTTTTGAAATGAATTTAAATTAATACTATTGGTTTATCAAATTAACCTTACAATTATTTATCAATTTATTTATTATTATTATTATGTTTTAAAATAGGACTTTAAATAACTTATAACTAGAATTATTCAATTAATTAAGACACAATTTCCCTGCATCCACAAGTATATACACACATGTTGCAGACAAGGAAACAATGTCACAATTTAATCTTAATTTATTAACTACTTTTTATTTTAAATAATTAACTATAACTTATAAATGAAATACTTAAAAGTTATTTAGTAACAAATTTAACCTTAATAAATTTTAAAACCAATTCAAACTAACTTTTATTTCCTTACTTTTAAAAACCTACAAAATTAATCCCAAACTAATTTTTATATTCCTCTTTTGTACTATCTTATAAGTTAACATCCCATTATTAAAATACTGTTTTCTGGCACATCTTTGACTATAACTCTTATTACTCCACTAGCAAGTTTAATTTATTGAAATAATTCTGAACAGTTATTTCAAAATAAATAGGCACATAATACTTTTATTTTAGTACAGACTGAGTTAACATCATGTAATAAGACTATTGTTTACTACTTATTCACTAACTTTTTTTTAAAAAAAATTAATAAATGTGAAACTGGTTAAATTAAAGCAAGCAATTGGAACAAGTGCAAACAACACTTGGTCATAATATATATACATTATAAATAAAATGTCTGTTTGTTAAAAAACTATTATAATAACAATAATACATATAATAGTAATTAACTGTTATATAAAATCTTTTAATCCATAGAAGTATTTTGGGTTACTTCCTTAAGGCAGGATTAAGGAATTAACCAAAAGTACTTCTGCGGATTGTAAGACTGTGTATAACAGTTAATTACCATTATATTTATTATTTTTATTGTTATTATATATATTGTACTGAATTTGTTTTGGTACAAGTTGCATTGACAATTTAGAATTTTAAATTACCAAATTCCCAAAAAGAAAATTTTTTTAAAATAATATCTAATTGTATATATTTTTTTAGACAATATAAGTTATATATATATGTTTTTGTAAGTTAAAGAGATAAAAAAAAAAGATATAAAGAGAATAACAAAATGTTCACTTGATTTTTGCTAAGATAAGAAAATAAATTCTCATTGCAAATATTAATTAGCAACACTTGAAAGCTAAAATCACAGCATGGCCACCAAAGGGAAAAAGATGATTGTGTATACAAAATTACTTTAAATTTTGTCAAAGTTAAAAGGTGTCAACAGGATATGTGCAGCTGACTAAAACCAGTGAGGGGGTATAAAAAACAAATCCATTGTGCATCAAGAATCTTAGATCATCTTCTAAAGAAAACAGTTTACCATAAAATTGAGTTTCTATGAAATCCTAAAAAATGTGCCAAGATACTCTCACCAACAAATTGAATCAGCATAAGTTGCATGAAAAGAGAAAGTTCATTTACCAATATTTCTTCTTCTTGAAGCCTTAAAATGCTGAGAGTGAAGTCATCACCTACCTAAATCTTGAACACCAGACTACTTACAAGTGGTAATAAGAGAGTATAACAGATCCCTTCCAGGAGAACAAAAATATGCATGGTAATCTATGGTGTTATAAGTTGAACAATTCAACTTACCAGTAAGAGACTTTATTTCATAATTTAAGTGATCACTTTCTTGAACTACAAAAAATAGCAATGTGATGTTGCATCAGATTATTTGAAAAAAAGAATCTGAATCTTAAAAAACAATAGAGTTTAAAAACCATTTGAATTTATTTGTTTTCCTATTACTATTTTCTATTTAGTTTTTAAAATAATCACAATTATAATTTAATAAATCATAGGAATATAACTTGCATAGTTTGTTATTAATGGGATAAAATTATTTGAATTCAACAATTATTACTTTACCAAATAAATTGCCGATGCTGTATTAGAAAATACAATCCTCTGGGTACTGCAAATAATTTGATAATAGTAACTAATAAAGATACGGGAATAGGCCAGTGGATTCTTGTATAGAATTCTGGCATCTTTCAAAAAAATTAAAAACTGGTTTTCAAGTTTAGTTATGTTAAGTGGGTTGTGTGACCAGGAAAAATAATTGTACTCGATAAAATTACCTGACACATTTGAATGAGGGAATTAGTAAATTGAATGTAATATGGTTACCGAATATAAAAAAACATAAATTGTATATACCTTAAAATACTGATGGATTGTACAATGGTGCCCAATGTGGGAATTATGAACAATAATAGTGATCTAGAACATGAAATAGGAGTAAAATTATAAAAGAATAAAATTTTAAATGTAAACATTTCAAAAAAACAAATCACATAGGTAGGTAGGAGGAAAAAAATAGGCAAAATGATGGGAAATATAATAGCTTGGAAGATAAAGCAACAATAGGTGGAAAGATTTTGGCAAATGTGTTAGTGAAATAAAATAAAATGAAAATTAAGCAAGATATATGAAATAGAAATAGAAGTGTATGGAATTAAGAAAAAAAATAGTAAGGGCATGGCAATAGAAATAAAGAGAGTAGACAATCTGATTTTTTGAATGTGATAGAGAGATGATAAATTTTGCATCCCAAGAATGCCCAAAAACTACAATACAGATTAATGATAAGGAAGCGTATGCATTGCTTTACTTGCGTAGTCAATTATCAGTCATGACTGATACTGTATATTGATGCATGTTGCAACAAATCCAACTCTGCAGTAAGGAAAACCCTAGAAACAGCCAATAATAAAAAGATTCAACTAGAGATAAAAACATGTGGGTATGAGTAAGGGTAGGAAAGATATCTAACTTTTTTTGCTGATATTGAAAAGACTCATACATAATGCAATATTAGGTTCAGACTTCATACACAAAACAGGGTGTCTGATCAACTAAAAAATAGGCAATATCACATGTGAATGAGAAGTAGTTGAGTTTATATCAAAGGAAAGAACATTGCCAAGAGAAGTATGTAGTGTCCAACATAAGACAGAGAGGGCACAAGCAGAGATATGAGACAAGGGGAAAACAGATAAAGAGGAATGGGGAAAAGCATAGAAAGAATTATTAGAGAGATATAGTACAATTTTTTTGGATAGGCCAGGGATAATTATGGGATATGTACACCAAAATAAGATTATCAATGGTCTACCATGCCTTGCATGATTTTATCCCATACCACAACAATATAGGACAGAAGTAAAAAAACAATTGTCAAAACTGGAAGAATGAGAGTTATTATGAAGGAATCATCACCATATAACAACCTGTTAATAATAGTAAAAAAATGGGTTGGTAAGACCATGCCAAGACACTAAACAGTTGAATAGGATTACCTGACCTGATCATAATGTGTCTCAATCTATGAACAAATTATTGAACAGATTACATGATAAAGAAATTTTTTTGACATTAGACCTGACTCCCAGTTATTGTCAGATCAAACTACACCCAGAAGACCATAAATATATGGCTTTCAGATATAATGGAATATCTTATCACTTTAACATATTGCTGTTTGGTTTAGAAAACAGTGGGGCAGGATTGTTGAAGTGTTTGGATATATACTATCTCCTAAAATAATGAGTTTGGTTACCATTTATATGGACAATGTAATCATCGCGCCAAAAATCTCAACAGAGCATTTAAGGCTTTATAAAATGTTTTTCAAGAATAGGACAAGGGCATTCAAATTAATTTACAAAAAAAATGGTATAGGTGTGTGGAAAGTTTAGAACATTTTATTAGCAAAAAAGGAATTAAGCCCCATCACAATAAAATACAAGATATTAGGGAATTCCAAGCTCGTGGGTCAATTAAACAGGTGAGATCATTCCTAGGGCTGTGTAATTTTTATAGCAAATTTTACTGAACTTTGCAACAGATATGGAACCTTTTCTCAGCTATTATGAAAAAATATTCCATGGGAATGGATAGATAAATAGGAAGCCATATTAAAAAACATTTTAAAATTTTTGAGCCAGGTGATGTTGATCTATCCTGACTTTAAAAAAACCAATCATAGGGTAAGTGGACAGCAGTGGATGGGGGCAGCACTTATGCAAACTGAGGAAGATGGTAGTCAAGGTGTAATGTATTTCATTACCAGAACCTTAAGGGGACCTGAAATTAATTACTGTAATAGAGAAGGAAGCATTGGCAGTGATATGGGCATTCCAGAAATTTTGGCAGTTTCTCATAGAATCAGAAGTGATAGACAGAACTGATCACAATGTCTGGGATTCCTTAACCACAATTATCTGACCAGTAGTAGATTAATTTGTTGGAGCTTTTTTCTTCAAGAACTTAAATTACTTTATACAATATTGTAAGGAAACAGAAAATATGAGGGCATATGGTTTAAATTGCAATCAAGGTCCTGAGATCTCTAACCATTTGCAGATGGAAGACATAAGTCTGGGCAGCCATAAGCATGGGAATAGATACATCCATTGAAGATGAATGTAGACTGATGATAAACAGAAATAAGACTTCGAATATCAAAGAATTATAGATAAACAAGAAATAGCTGAAAATAAAGATGGATCCAGGAAAAAGTTATTCTGAAAAAAATAGAAGGTATCACTTGAGAAAAGGGGTATTATGGTATTTAATGGATATTAAAATGGGAAGGTGGAGAATGATAATGCCTAAGGGCTTAAAAGATAAGTAAACTATGTATACCCACTACCTGGGATTCATAAAGTAGAAAGATTGTTGAAAAATTGATTTTACTGGACAACTATAAGGCATCAAACAGCCAACACATTAAATGGATGTGAAGTGTGCCAAAAGACTAAACCTGCCAACAGATCATACATGGATACATTGAATTCGCATTATTCCTGAAAAAACCCAACAATCTGATAGCTATTGATTTGTATGGGCCACTACCTGTGTTCCAAAGGATGAGGTATATCTTAATAATTTACAATGTTTTTTCAAGGTGGGGGTCTGCATACCCTATGTCATAGGTTAATGCAAGAAACACCATGCAAATATTAGAGACACAACATTTCTTTATAATAAGTAAATTGAGGGCTATTTTATCTGACCATGGTACTCCATTCATAGTGATTAAATAGAGGGAGTGGATAGAGGGAATGGAAATACAGCATATATTGTCATCCTTTCAAAATTCTGAGTCAAACCTGTGTCAATGGCTAATGAAAGAACTAGAACATCTTTTTAGAGTGTACACATCATTACAGGGAGTAGGTGAAATAGTTGCCATGGGTGGTTAATTACATCAACTGGACTGAGAATGAGTCCACAGGGTTTTCATCTATTTGACAACAGTTCCAACAACCTGTGCCAAGACTGTACAATGCCAAGTTACCAGTCATCCCTGAATGTATTGATAAAGTCATAGATCAATGAAAGGCAACATTGTGGATAAGGCACATTGCTGACTTAAGAAGAGACAGGAAGAGTCCAACAGCCATTAGTTTCAAAAAAGGGGACAAGGTATGGAGTAGAGTAAACCCAGTTAGTCAAACAAAGAAAGGTATCTAAAAAGTTACATTTGTATTAAGGACCATATCAGATAGTTAGAAAGAATGGCTCAAATACATTTACTCACATGAATGAAAGGGGAGAGAAAGGAACATACAATGCTAGGGCATTAAAGCCTTATAGAGAAAATTATCTGAACAGATGGGCTTGTAGAATAAATCGGACAAATCTAAACCATGAAGACCTCAGATGTACATTATTGAATAAGTCAAAACAATTATTCAGTATTAGAATGATTGATTGGGAAAGTTAAAAGTTATTAAAAATAAAAACAAAGTTAAACACCTATTTTATTCTTGTCATTGACTGTGGAAGTATTGTAATGTATTTATTTTGGTACAAGTTGCTTGCATTGGCAATTTAGAATTTTAAATTCCCAAATTTTCCCCCCAAAATAATATTTTTCTTTTTAAATATCTGATTATATATATTTTTTTAGACAACATAAGTTATATATATTTTTTTGTAAGTTAAAGAGATTAAAAAGAAGATATAAAGAGAATAATAAAATGTTACCTTGATTTTTGCTAAGATAAGAAAATAAATTCTTATTGCAAAAATTAATTAGCAACACTTGAAAGCTAAAATCACAGCATTGCTTCACCATAATCAAAGACGGCCACCAAAGGAGAAAAAAGATGACTTTGTGTACAGAATTACTTTAAATTTTGTCAAAGTTAAAAGGTGTCAACAGGATGTGTGCAGCTGACTAAAATCAGGGAGGGGGTATAAAAAGTAAATACATTGTGCATCAGAAATCTTAGATCTTTGTCTTCTAAAAAACAGTTTACCATAAAATTGAGTTTCTATGAAATCCTAAAAAATGTGCCAATATACTCTCACCAGCAAATTGAATCACATAAGATGTGTGAAAAAAGAAAGTTTATTTGCTGAAGTTTCTTCCTTTCTGGAGTCTTAAAATGCTGAGAGTGAAGCCATCACTTACCTAAATCTTGAACTCCAGACTACCTACAAGCTGTGATAAGAGAACATAATGGATCCCTCCCAGGAGAATAAAAACATGCATGATAATCAATGGTGTTATAAATTGAACAATTAAACTACCTGGCAAGAGACTTTATTTCATACCTTAAGTGATCACTTTCTTGAACTATAAGTATAAAAAATGCTGTTTTGCATCAGATTATAAAAAAAAAAAATATGAATCTTAGAAAACAGTAGTGTTTAATAGCCATTTGAATTTATTTGTTTTCATACTGTTATTCCCTATTTAGTTTTTAAAATAATCTTCATAGGAATATAACTTGCATTGCTATCTATTTAAGTTTGTTATTAATGGGATAAAATTATTTAAATTCAACAATTATTATTTTACCAAATAAATTGCCAATGCTTTATTAGAAAATACAATCCTCTGGGTGTAGCAAATAATTTGATAATAGTAGAGTAGGCCAATGGATTTTTGTATTGAATTCTGGTGTCTTTCAATTATTACTCAAGTTTAGTTATATTAAGCAGGTTGTGTGCCCAGGAAAAATAATTGCACTCCATAAAATTTCCGACACATTCGAATGAGAGAATTAGAAAATCGAATGTAATTGGGTCACCAAATATGAAGAACATATATCATATAAACCCTAAGATACCAATGGATGGTACAATATACATACCAATAATATTCACAATTAAGATATAACACTAGCAGATGTGACTATCATGGTGATCTGAGATATGAATGTAAGCTGAATGAAACTTTTGAAATTATTATCGTTAACTCTTCAAAAGTCACAGTTAATCTGAGAAATACAATGAATATTTTTTAAATATTGTTATATATATTAAGTGCATACATTCAAGATCATAATTAACTGTCCTTTTGTATATGATTAATGCTAAGTCATAATATTTAAACTATCGGTTTAGTTGTGACACATTATAAAGATTTGTGACCTTTAGTAAATTGTAACTGAGAGATACCACAATCTTCAAAACCAGTGTTAGTGTAGTTGTGGAAAGTACTTATGCCTTCAATATAGCAATATTACTTGCAATGGCTGCTACAAACATTTTTCATGCAAATGGCACTGTAATGTTTTGATTCTGCAAGATTAATAAGTTGGATTAAGATATTTTACACATCTTTTTTAATTATTGATCAATAAATCTAACTATTTTGGGTCTTTACCATCCAGCAGTTGATCAGCTTGTTGAGTAATTTTTTTCACCACTGCTGATACATGGCACATTCCCCTCTATGGTATAGTGCAATGAAAGGGTTAGGAAGTAAGGTTCTGGGACTTATTCTAGTTTTGCTATTTCTGGGACTTAAACTGCTTATAAACTTACAAGCTATACAGCCAATTGAATATTTATTTTAGAGTATTTCATCCCTTAGATGTTTTATGATTTATCTTAATAAATCTCTCAGCCATATGAGTGGTTATGTTGGATATTTCCAATTCTAATGCTATTTCATTTGAATTTTATAAAAATTAATAAATCGAACACATCAAAAATGTGGAACACAAAATTACAAAAGTGTCCACATTTTTTCTACCAAACAAGTCCAATTAATAACCTTCATTAATATTACAGATATCTGATTCAAAAACTTCAACCACATTTCGATTCATTTTTCCTAATCAAGATAAACATTAAGCCCTCCAGTGCATGAAATTCTGAGTTGATTTCCAGGCCAGAGACTTCCTTACATTCCTCAGGCTATGTCATGAATACAACTGGAAGTTTTAATATCTTATTTCAATATTCATCTCAGGCGAAACTAGAAAAGTTGCCTTCTTAGCCAACTCTTGATAAGTTCCAGATTCTCACATAACATGATAGCAGCAAGAAAAGCAATTCAGGGTTTTAAAAAAATGAACTAAAAACAACAATGCAGTCTTGCTTAAGATAACTGAACAGTATAGTGAGATTCTCTGGTGTTGATAATTAAGATCATAATTATGAAAGCATTTACAAAGGCTGCTTTCCTAAAGTAACCCAGCATATAAAAGGGAAAGTTCAGCACTTTGTTGATGAGAATAAAACAATATTTGATTATGACATTTCTGATGGAATATCTCACTTTGTGCACAACCAGATTATTTAATTAGTATGTTCCCCCAAAAGTTTATCACTAGCTAGGATGAGATTTCTGAAAATCTGGAAAAACTTTAAATGAGATGAAAGAGAAATACTTCCATCCAGTAATATAAGTCTAGGTTTGGTATTTTTTCTAAAGAATTTTTTATCACTTATTGGAAACTGTAGAAGATGAAGCCAAAGGTGTGAAAGAACTGAAGTTAAGATATTCCACAATATATTATTAACTAATTAGAAATTAACATATACTCTTTAGCAGATCTGTCTGATGACTTGTGTAGTTATGATACTTTGTATGCTGAGACACTGGATATATATAAATCAGAGAGATCCAAAGTATTATCCAAGAAAACATTAAAAAGATTCTAAATTTTGAAATTTTCTCTGGAACCTATAGAATTTTATTTAATGAGGCATAAGAAATTTGATAACATTATATCATGAATAAAATTTGGTGCTGCAAAAACGAATAGAAGTTTTTGCTGAATGAGATGTAATGAGATTCACTGATAATCATTTTGTAGTCAGTTTATATTATAGTTTTGTGCTAAATGAACATTTATAATAATAACTGAAATATTTTTATTATTCAGAAATTTGTAAGAACTTTGAGTGCTGGAAGGAATAGGGCTGGGCCTGACCTATGAACTTTTGCTACTTTACTAGCCTGTTCATTAAAGTTCGAGGAATTGCTATTTTAATATAAATCAAGCATTGATTCTACATATGTTTGGGAGATTATGATATGACTCAAGTGATGGGTGCTGGTTCTGCATGATATACATATATTGGGTATCTTGTATTTTTTTGCATGTGTGTGTGGTCATGTATATCAGTTGCTCGAGATAGAGTGGAGGATGAATAGACTGAAAAATCCGAGTTCAAATCCCTCTAATTACATATAAAAACATTTATGTATATTTATGGCGAATGTAAAAGTTGGAGATTGTGCCAATTTATCAAAAATTATTGACCACCGCAGTATATATGTTAGATTATACTGAGTCAAATTAAAACATGTTAATCAGCAATATGTTTAATAAAAGTAGAATGGCATATCCATGTTACTCTTAAATTATTTTTAAAATTCTATAAAAAACTTTGTTAAAATTTATGTAAAGAATGTTCACTTAATTTTAACCTAAGCTCTGGTCAGCTTACTCCACCTATCAGCTTCTTTTATGAATCAGATTATACTTGTTCTGCACAAAATTAGAGATCAAGTCTGAGAGAGTTTTTATCATTACTATTTTTCAAATTTAGTCAACAACCGTTCACATGATTTTTTGATCAACTAAAAGCATATGCACTCATTGATTAGAATAACACCATTTTGGTTCTATGAATAATATCCTATAAATATTCAATTTTTTTAAGCGACAAAATTTATACATAGAGGTTTCATTATTTTCCATACTCTTTACTATTTACAAGAACTACTATTATAAAAAATAATTATTATTCAAAATTGTTATATATATATATATATATTGTTTGTAATTAGGTGCATAAAATGTTTTAATGCTGGTCAAGGGGTTTATTCTGCATCCTTATTTTATTAACAGTATCTGAGTGTGCTTTAAGTCAGAGAAACCAGATTTGTAGCATTCATAATGTGGCAGATATACTGTGGTATTTATTGGTGAATTGCTAATTATTTAAATTAGTTATTTAAATATTTTTTTTGTTTGAGAGTTGGATACAATTTTTTTTTATTAATGGTATACTGCTGTTTGCAATAAACCATGCTTCATTTACTTTAATTTTTTGTTTTTTGGGAGCAGGAGCAAACATTTAGCCATATTTTTGATCCAATAAATGTTAAAATTATTTGCATAGAGCAGAGGTGAGCAAATAGTGGCCCAAGGGCTACATGCATCCCACTAAGAGTTTTATGTGGCCCACCAAGACAATGAGAAAAATCCGCCTTGAACTGAGATTTTCTTCCATGCATGACCAAAGATTCATCTCGTATTTTCCACTAGGATGGCCATGTCAATACACATGCACAGTGTAAATACGATATGCAGTAATTTTCCAGTTGATCTGGTTAATTTCAAGTTTGTCCTTGCATTAATAAATATATACATTTCCAACTTTAGTGAAATCATGAACCTTCTGAAAAATGTAAAATTGGTGATGAATGTCATGTGTTTAATAAAGAATGGACAAACAAATATTTCTTTGGTAATACAGGGAATAAAGCAGTGTGTTTATTGTGTCATGAAAAAAAGGTGTGGCCTTCGCTAATCTTCGCTTCCACAAAGTGACCCCGATGTGGCCCTCCACCAACCTCTGTGGCCCTTGAGACAAAACAATTGCCCACCCCTGGCATATAGTAAGATGACAGAAAATCAAAACTAAAAAGGGTGTGGTTTATTGCAAATAGTAGCCATACCATTAATGATAAAGAGAATTGCATCCAACTTTCAAACAAATGAAATATTTAAATAACTAATTTAAATAATTTGCAATATACTATGAATCTGGCTTCTGGCTGATAATTAATAAAATAAATAAACATAATAAATATAAAACTAATTATAAATGTTTTTGTACCTCTTGGGTAAATACTATTTCAGCTTTTGTTACATAAATAATTCAATTATGATAACAAGAAGAATTATGATCTGTCTCTGAATGAAACAGCCATAATCAACATTTACATATCCAGCATATCATGCACTTCAAAGAAATCAGAAAAACAGCATTTTTTAATTAGAAAATCTCTTTCATACATGTTACAGCTTATTGAATAAGTTCCGGAGATTTCCAACAGAACTTCATTCACAAAATTTAATAAATCTGAAAGTGTAAATTCATTAGTTATACCTGACAATGAAAATTAGAATCACTGACACTCTTGTCATGAGAAGCTTAATCTATGGTACTCCATAATCCATTATATCTATTACTGAGACTAACAAAGCAATGATTTTTTACTCGTAGGATAACACTTTCAAACTTTTATCAGACTTTCCAACTAAAGCCAACTTGGAATAGGCTTTATCTCATCAACTCTATCATTCAGATAATGTTAATATTCCAATGATATTTAATATAAGCTTCATTTACACTGTTAAATTATTTTTTCTGTTTGAATAGGGCTTATAATGACATCACTAATATGTTAATAGTTAATTAATTTATAGTAACTACATACAAAAAGCTATTCACTTGTAAGTCACTTTACATTCATATAGTGAGATTTTAAGTAGCATAGAAATGAACTACATGGTTTGTACAATGTAATTTATTTCTTATCAATATTGAAATAAGAGTATGTTAAGGGAAGGAGTTGGGGAAATTCCATATAACAGTAGATAGCAGTCTACGATGCTGATAAAACAATATTGCATATAATTAAAGTGTATTCGTTTTTGACAACAACAAAAGAAAACTTGCTGATTTTACCCAGGAAACACTTGAATGACATTTTAAAGTCTTTCATTTTTGTTGATAAAATAAAAACAGAACTGTTATAATTCTGCTACTATATATGTGGCACGCTACTAGCTTCTGTTGTCAAAAGTTTATTAGAAATATGCACAAGTGCAAAGTAGACCAGTAAGTCCCTAATGGTACCAATAAGTTTTTAGGCATTGGCACCTCTATGAATTGGTAATGGATGTTGGTTACAATGCAATTATTTTTGTTCATAAAATGTGATTTAAGCCATTTCTTAATTATTTGTGACTATCTGACTCAACAAGATATTTTTATTTCTATTACATTAATTATTTTATTTCAAGTTCTTTAGATCTTTTCTTTCATATGCTATTATGTGCTCAAACCTTAATATTGATAATAAATGTATTAAAAAAACCCATTAAAACCCAGTGTTACTATGGTTTTAAATTGAATTTAATTGGCTGTAATTCATACGTTTCATACTATTGTATTTAATGAATCTAATTAGAATACAAGATGGAAAGTTATATTTACATTAATTAACTTTAGTAATGTCTATGTATTCACATCATAATTATGTTCTTATTTTTTTAAAAAAATAATGTATATATTATTTAATCAAAACTACCCCAAATCTAAAATTAAACCAGACCAGCATAAAAAAAATATTAAAACACAACCTTGTAATGTTTATATTATTTAATATAAAAAACATTAAAAAAATCTTTATATAAGTGAATATATAATTCTATTTTCACATCCTTGTCTATCTGTAATGCAATGCAATGCAATGAAATAAGATAACTACCATAGTGCTCATCATTGAAAGTGCATTTAACCAAACAAATAATAGATGAAAGAAAAAGCCACATCACCAGGAATATTAACATACATATGCTAAATTATATAACACAGAGGCAAAACTCTCCATACAGTAACGCCACTCCGTGCAAACAAGAGTAATCAATGGATGCAGGAAGATTTGTGCATAAAATCCCTATCTAGTGTATACTCATCCAATCTCCTGAGACTAATTTCTAGTTTGTGTCATTCATCAGTGAGGAGCCTTGGATCTGAGAGCACTGCACCTAGGCTGCTCACCGATGAAATCCACAAGCTAGAAACTAGTCTGGGGATTTTGGATGAAAAGGCACTAGATAGAAAATTAATGCACAATCCTTCCTACACCCATTGATTACTCTGGTTTGCACTGAGTGGTGCTAATGTATAGAGAGTCTTACCTCTGTGAAAAACAGACTGTGTAAGCCTAAAGAATGGTGATCATGTGATGTTTCAAAATTATATAAGTGAATATATGTACAAAATGAAATATAATATATATTTTATAAGAAAATTCAAAATAGTAACTATGTCACCTTCACTCTATATATGGTATAAACTCTAACTCTCTATATGGTATAAACTCTAAATTGACCTTTTTAAAGTAATAAAACAATAAAAAAAAAAGGAAATGGTCCTGAATATTTGACATACATATATACAAGCTTATAGGAGCAGTTCTTTACATTTTCTTTAGAATCATCTTTTGTAATATTGAAAAATCAATTTCTGGCTTATAGTCATATGTTAGTGAGTGTTTTTAATTGAAAGCTGGAATTAATTCACTTATGAATCTAGCAGTAAACTTTATATTATCTAGCTAATAATCTAACATTTAAAAAAACTCTTAAGATTTTGAACCCAAGCCAACTATAGATCTTATGCTAGATCAACAACTGTATATTTTTATAGTCTCATGCTAATTGTAGTCTCCACTTATTTTTTAGCTAAGATGGTTAGTACCAATGAACACATGATATTCTCTAAATATTAATATGTGGCTTCAGGAACAATTTGTTCCATCTACTGCAAACTTAAGTAATTTACTGAACATTATATTTTCACTGATTACTAGTATAATTACACCACACATTAGTTTTTGTATTATAACTTTCATTAATGAGGATTTAAAATTCAAAGCTGGAACTTATACATGTAAAAATCTAGCAGACCCTTTAACTCTATTATATTATCAAGCTAATATTCTGAAATTAAAAAAAGAATAAAATCAAGACTTTGAACTAATACAACTTTTTTGGAGAGCTAATTCCAAGTCAGCAACTGCATATCCATATAATTAAAGGTGCTTCTATATAATTTAAGTGCATTAATTCTAGATCTGAATCCAACATTCTCACTGATTATAAGCCAGAAACTGATGAATAGAGTAGCACTACAATATAGTGTCCATTGATTTCTCAAGTTTATAGTAGATGATTCTAAAATGATACAAAGAGAACTGCTTCTGAAAACATATAATATTAAGCAGATAAGCCAAAACTACTTTGGTGGTAGCATATGATATTAAGCAGTTAAAGTCAAGAACTATTTTGTTTGACTAATTATCTTAGCCAACCATTTGATCTACAGTTAGTACAAGACTAAGATCAGTGGCTCTCAACCTTTCTAATGCCGTGACCCTTTAATACAGTTTTTTATGTTGTAGTGATCCCCAACCTTTAATTTTGCTACTGTAATAAATCAAAAATGTGTTTTCCAATGGTCTAGGAAACTCCTGTGAAAGGGTTGTTTGACCCTCAAAGGGGTCATGGCCCACAGGTTGAGAACCACTGACTAAAATTATTAAAATATATAAAGGTCATGGTTTGGATCCTAAAGACTCTGTGTAAAAGCTCAATTTGTCACATCTAATGCTAGAATATCACATTTATTTGTCTAAAAACTAAGTCACTATATTTTTGATATATGAATGTTGTCTTAAAGGTGGGGAAGAGATAGCTATGGTTAAAAAAATAATCATTACCTTTATGAATCTCTGTAGAATGACAGATGGCAGTCTCTAAAGTTTAATCCAGTTTCTCTGAATTATAGTTTCTCTTCTCCATATCACATCAGTAAACTTTCATATTTCATCAATCCATCTCACATACTCTCTCTTTCTAAGACTTTTATAATCTCTTCAACTGTCGAATAATCTGTCAAATATTCTGCTTAATATCAATGGAAAACAAAAGATTTTATAATAAACTATATATTTTACAAATAGTAACATAGAACAATAAAAACAATTGTGCAATTAGTTACATGGGAGGTCATATGACCTTTACCCAGAATCCTTTAACTCAGGATCCTCTATTCCATTCCTACGTTAAACCTCACAGACTTTTAACCTGGTATTCACCATTCTAACCTTGCCAACATTGCGTTGAACTGCATAGACTTTATGATGCGTACATAGATATATATATAACGGTTGTCAACAGCTATACTAAAAGAAAAAATGCCAATATATATAGATGTCAACAGCTATATTAAAGGGAAAACTGCAAAAAAAAAAAAAAAAGATTCAGTCTTTTAAATGTTTTTTTTTTAATATTATCTTTAATTCTTAACTCGTTTCTTTATCTAGTAATCTGATAAGTCTTTTCTACTGTTGATAATATGAGGTATTTATTTCTTCTTCGAAAAAAAAAATGGAGCAGACAGTGGCGGTCATTTTACTGGACACTAAGCCGCAATCAAATCAAATCCTTGATAAAGATGTGAGATTTGGAGTACTGTGTCTTATTTATTAGTGACACGTCATAACCTTTCCACTTAATCATAGCAGACAAAAGTTTATCATTCTCAATGATTACGCTTTGGCATGTACTTGCGGCGGGAGATAAATTTGATGGGTACAGAAGGATGAAAAATAACTCAATAATCTGGTATAAAAGTATTTTTTAAAAATATTTGAATCACTTTTACAAGTTGTGGAATTAAAAATGCTTTATTAGTTATATATTTATTTGTTTGTTTTAATTTGCACATAAATACGCAATGTAACCTTTTTTTGTGCGATATACACAAATGTCTTTTTTTTTTAAACCAAGAAGCTTTTACCGCGTTAACATTCTGAAATGTTTATTTATTTTTTCATATGTCAAAGCGTTGACCGGGAGGCGAACCCGAGCCAGCTGCTTGGAAGGCAACTATGCTAACCACACGGCCACCAGCGCTAGACAACTTTATTAGTTCTATATGTAGGTTACAAGTATTAGGTTTTTAACCAATGTATATATCTAATAAATATTTCAATGTCCGATAAAGCAGCTCATCCACGCAATCTATATTCGTCGTTGTCATCATCATCTTCAGCCATTATCACCCCCCTCCTATCAGGATAAAGATGTAATTTTTTAATTCAGTTTCTCCAATCTGTAACTTTTCTTAATCATATATCCATCTCACATGTGGTCTTTTTGTAGGTCTTTCAAATCTCTTGTGATCCAATTTAAAACTTCAACTGTTCACATATTATTATCTCTTCTCTTGATATCAATCTCTTAAGTCTTTCATTAATATCAGTAATATCTGCTTATTCTTTCATTCATATATTTTATTTATGATCTCTTTGCGTTATACTAATATACATTTTTCCAACTTTGGTGAGTCTTCTGGAGTCTTTCTTTTACTCTACTATTAAGTGTCCACGTCTCAGATCTATAAATAAGAATTGGTAAAACATACATATTAAAAATCTTTCTTTTCAAGCTCTTTATCCATGTTTAATAAATTTTTGATTAATTTTATCTATTATATTTTCATCAGTATTAATAATTTGTCAAAGTAGTTGTAATTGTTAACTCTTCTAATTTATGATTATCAATCTTTACTTTTTCTTCTGAGAAAGTCAATGGAACATTATTTCAGTCTTCTTAGCCTTTATCTTTAATTCTATTTTATTACTTTCATCTGATAACTTTTGCAACATTTCTTGAAACTCTGAAGTATTATTTGCAAAAACAACCACATTATCTGCAAAATATAGAGAACTTACATAATCTTTATTTATTAACTGAAATACAGGCTTATTATTTACCTGTATCTATATATGCAATATATAGGGTATATGAGCACAGACTTTCACATGACCCACCACTCTCCATTTTATCTCATAACATTGATACATTTGAATATATATATATATATATATCAAAAAGATAAATAATCACCAATATACATATTCATGCTAAACCAACAATCATCAGTTGGTCCAGATTATCATCTCTACACATATATGCCATAAGTGCTCAGGTATATATTAAAATAGCCAATCTTCATACTTTAATGGTGATGCAGATACTTCACCATCATTCCAAAAGGGAAAATATTAATCTTCCACAATGGCTGATTTGTCAGAGCAATTAACTAATAGCCATTACAAAAAAAAAAAAATTTGCACATATTTATTTGTCTATCTCACTTCAGAGCTAATTAAAAAGGGGGGCTTCCAGTCCAAGCGTAAACAAATCAGATTGACAAACTCAAAGCTTCTCTCTACAAAATAAAAATACTAGTCAAGCAGGCACCACCTACTGTCTCAAAAAAAGTAATCTTTAATGTATTGTTTGCATAGTGCAATCAATTACTCATTAAATAATTGTTTCTCACCTATTTTTGGCAGTCCTTAAAATTTATATTTCATTTGGAATAAATACTCTTGACCATATTTACTGCCTTCTTTCCATGTCTATTACTGTAGATTTTTATCCTTTCCTTACCATTCACACTCAAATTGATTTTCATTTGTTATAAACTTGTTTTTTTTTTTATTGACTGAGTTCCAATGGCTACATTGATAGAATCATTAATAGTCATAGCCAAATTATTTTTAAAGGCTTTCTTTTTGCACCTGTATTTTAATTAATTTTCTCTGATTCTTTTGGTCATTCTTGACTTTTAAAAGTTATATTACTTTTCGAATAAACAAGTTGATTTTTAAAAAATTATACTTCCTTAAAAATATTGGATTTAATTGTTTCTACAATTTTTGCCTATGGAATTTATTTTTTGGCTTAAATGAAGAATTGTATTCTGTTTAACTGAAAAAGTGAGGATCTAAATAAATCTAGAGATAGATTTAAGAAGTAAAGATTTTTACATATAAGCTTAATAATGCATTACTTCTAGTATTTGAACATCACACGATTTCTTCTGTGATTAGCCTTTCAATTATTTTTCATTTAATACAACAAACTAACTGAAATGGGATTCTGATTCAATGCTGATATTCCAGTTTGTAAAAAAAATAGAAGTCCTCTTTTGATCTATTTTAAAAAATTGAAATACTGTTATATTTTTTAGCCGAGAGGTCAGCACAGCTGCCTTGCAAGCAAGCAGCTGGTTGCAGATGGTTGCTGTGGGTTCGCCTCCCGGTTGATGCTATGACATATGAAAATAAAGATGTTTTTTATTTATATATATTTTAATAGCACAAATATATCTTGTTTCTCATTCTATTTATTTATTTATTTTAATCACCATTCTCCGTATTTAATTTTCTAAATCAATAAATTTCTTACATAAATGGCTCTTGTAGAGAATCATAATTAATTACTGAAGAAAAATAAACTTATTTTTACATATACAATTTATTGAAAGCAATTCACAATAAAGTAAGTTAAATAATAATAGATGCTAAAAGTTAAAAAAAAAAAGAGAGAAAGAAAAAAAAATAGTGAAAGAAGAGATAAAGTGGGGAAAAAAGAATTTAAAATCCAACTATTTTGAGACAGAGGAAAATATTAAATTGTTACATTTTGATTTACAAGCACCAAAGTCATTCCTTCCACAATTTTGACATCATCTACTTCAGATAAATTCGGTAATGATTATCCCTAATCATTTAGTAAACTAGAGATTATCTCTAGCTCTATCAGTGTGTATGTTTAATAAAAAAAAATCAGATATATTAATCTTTAACTGAGATTTAAAGTTTGTATCAGGACTAGAGACAATCTCTAATTTAGTAGACAATTAGTGATAATCATTACCATATTTATTTGAAGTGGATGGTGTTAAAGATGTGGGTGGGCTGAGCTTGACCCTTCTAATTCAAAATGTAATAATTTACTATAGATAAATATTTTTCACATAATAGAGATATATATGAGAGATGGTAACCTGGGCCAACTGATGAGTGCTGATACAACACAAAATGCATCTTGGGAGTCATTTGTTTTTTATTGTATCTTTATTCATATGATTTAAAAAAAAAGTGTGATAGTATTGAGGTCACATTTGTAAAGAAAAATATTACTAAATAAAGACATTCACATAAAAAAAGTATGTAAAAAAAGATTTAAATTTTTTAAAAGTTATATAAAGATTAATACTAAAAAAATGTTAAGAAATAATAAGTTAAGACGGATATATTACGTGCAAAAAAGATGGAGATCAACAAACACTGATTAATTTCAAACTGAAAAAACAAACAAACAGATAAATCATTGATTAATTGAATCATTCTATTTTCAATTGTATTTAATGCTTCAATATTTAAATTTAAAAGCTGCATAAAAGAAGTAAATTTTGGCTTAAATAGAAATCAAAGTTCTAAGGGTGGTTGGTGGAGTGGTACTAGGGAATAACTATCTGTGATGCCTAGTCTCTGTTTAATAAGAAAATAAACCTCCGCTACTAAGTAATCTATTGTACTTTAGTACTTGTGAGTTTTCAAGTAAACCAAGATGGTAGCCTGGATTTTTGATAATTCTACGTTTCAGAGCCTCCAAAAAATGTTTATTAAAAAAAATGCCGCTAGGAAATGTATTTTATGTTTAAATTTTATTTTTTATTAGTTATTTTTTTTAAAAAAAATCATTGTGAAAAAATTAATTACAATAGTTACAATTTTAATTCTATCTTCCATGAAAAATGCTTTATACGTGGAAACTTTATTTTCAAATTAAATGTGAATAAACAGCATTCAATTATGGGTTACTTTAGTCTAAGTGGTTAATGTTTAAACCCATATATATATATAATTGTAATTATAAATTTATTAAACGCACATTGATTACGTAAGTAATATTTACTGAGGCTATAACCTCGATAATATGCGTATAAAATGCGATAGTAGGGACCTCTACAGGTGTTTTAACTACAAGCTTACGCTATGGAAGAGTGTGTAGATAAGAATTATCTTTAATATTTCAAGCCTTTCATATCTTTGATTTTTGTTTTGTTTTATGCATATGCATATACAAACGTATATAACTGCACATGTAATAAGAATTTATATGTATAAATAGTTTACACACTATTAAGTACATTTCAGAATTGAAATTAAAATATTTTTAAATACTAACTACTCATATGAATAATAATTGTTCACAATAGAACAGTTTGAAATAGTGTAACATTGGTCATTATTATATCAGAAATATTTCCTTTGTTGACGCCCACAAAATTATTTTTTCATTATGAAATGTTTTTTTAAAAGATTTATTTGAAATTAATAGCTTGAAATTAAATGATACATTTTGAATAAATTGTTCCTATTTCATGTCTATAAAAGAATTATTAATAGTTTATTAAAATGCAAGAATACATAAAAAGTTGAAAATATTATTTTGTAATATGAAATTAATAACTTTTAATAGTATCCAGTAACAATTACTTGAATGAACTTCTGTTTAAAATGATCAATAGTTGATAAATATCATTATATTTAATATTTTCAATTTCAAAACAATATTAATTTTTAATTAATTAAATAACAAAAATTGTCAAGCATTGGTGGTCGAGAGTTCAGCGACAGCTGCTTTACAAGCAGTTGTCCCGGGTTAGCGGGTTTGTATGACACATGAGAAAAAAAATTAAAAAGTTATACTGGCCTCCAGTAAAGTCTTTGATGACACCTGGTCTTTAACTGCTCTTTCCTTTTCCTGATTATCAACTCCCACCTACCCAGCATTATAGAATAGGAAATTCTAAAAGAAAATATTCATGTTTATATAAAAAATGCTTATTCCATTAAACAAGTTCTTAGAATCTCATCATTATACCTAACCACATAAGAGTATAACAATTGAACTCTCATAACAAAATCTAGCCAGATGATAAATAGAACATTATACAATCATATTATTGTACAATTTATTCATTTATCTATCCTTTATTAGTATGTAATCACTATTTATTGTTAATAAAATTTTTGTTGAAATGAAAAGTTATATTATATGCAGTATTGTGGCAATTATGCACATGTATACGTAGATATGCTTGTGTATGTGTAAGGGATATAATCATGGAATTATTATTGCTAGAAGTGATTTCATATTAAAAGAAAATATGCCAATGTGCTCGAGTTGAAAGGTTTTTAATATATATTCACTTTTCAGCAATTTGGATTAAGTTAATCATGGAATTACTTTTTTGGTAAAAAGAACTTCTTATTAAAAGAAAATATACATATGTGTTTGAATTGGAAGATTTTTAATAAACTATTTTACACTAATTATGAATCTGAGACTTGGATACTTAATAGAAAAGCAATATGAAAACTTCAATACAGCAAAATATGAAGAAATGTTTGTTGGAGGTAATAAGGAAGAATCAAAAATAAAATACAGTGTTAAGAGTTAAAAATATAAATAGATATCACTGACATTGGTGAAAGATTAAATGAATAAAACAAAGTAGAATTGGACATCTTTCTAGAAAATATAATAGATGGATTGTTGAAATTAAACTGGGTATAAAATTTTTTTAAAAAGACCTAGAAAATGACCGCATATTAGATGGGTAAATAAGATAAGAAAATTTGTTGGAGAAATAGGTAGAAGAGAAGCTATGGATTAAAAAAACTCTATACTTAAAAAGGTTACCCTGAAATGGATTGATAAAAGTTGAAAATGATGATGAGATTTACATCCTTGAAGGTCATAAATAAACTTGCTATCAGTTTTATAAACAAGCATTAATAATAATACTATGTTATTATTATTTTAATAATTGTATCATTAAATCATTAAATATTACAGCTATGCTTTCAGTATTAGAGCCCCTTGGATTATATGGTAAAGTTTATGTCTACTATGATAGGTATTGATTTAATTATTAGTAAAATAAAAATATAGAATTGTTTTTAATATTTGATTATCATGTTACACATATTTGCAACAAGCTAAAAAAAATTATATAAATACATATTAGTAGAAAATTTCATAATATTGCATTTGAACTGTATATACTTAAATAATTCAAATTAAATGTATATGAGAATATTGTGCGTGCAAGTTAAGTCATCAACTAAAAAAAAAGTTTGTCACATTTTTTTTTTTAAGTTTTGACAATCTTTGAATTACGTGGCTGGTATTTGAACTTACTGCAGAAACTATTGATCTTTAGATTTATCACATCATCTCAAAAGTGGAATGTCTATGAGTATGAGTGTATGGTTTTTGCTTTCATCTTAAAACCATTCTCTAAATTTAGCTTTTAAATAATACTGATAATCAATTTCTGATATAATTTAGTTCTCTTTCAGTTTTAATTTTGACAAATAAATTACAAGAATCACATATCTGCCATAAAAAGGATCATTTGTATTGACTTCATCCTCCCTCCTCCCAATCTTACAAAATTTATAAATTTAACCCTTTAATGACTATATGATACTTATATATATATATATATATATATATATATATATATATAATACAGAGTTATAATGATCCACTATAATTAAAGCAATATTTGTCAATACCCTGTGTAGTTTAGTACAGCAGAAAGTGGCCCAATTTTATCACTACCAGTACTTGAACATCTTATAAATTCCAAAGCAATAAATTATTTTATTATTTCATTTATTTATCAATATGTCATATGTTAATCAGGCATAAACGCACAAATTACTCTCATATTTTTTTTTCCATATGTCATAGCATCGGCCAGGAGGCGAACCCGCAACAATCATCTGCAACCAACTGCTTGCTTGCAAGGAGGATGCGCTGACATCTCGGCTAACAATGCTTGACTACTCTCATACTTATGTTGAAAATGTCTTTAATAGAATAATATAAAGAAGCAATTGTTGGAATTATTAATTAAAAGTATTTCATCAGCTTTATTCATCATGTTACACATTTCATACACAGTAGGCTACCCATTTTAGAGTCTCTCCCAGAGCTACTTTGATGAAAGGGCATGTGTGGGTATGTGTGAAACTTGAAAAAGCATTACTGTTTATCTGATCAATTAAAAGCATTTCAATATGTAATTTAAAAAAACATATTAATATTTAATTATGGGGAAAGCCTATTGAAAAAGAAAACACTACTTTTCAGGATAAGCAACTGCTTGTTAGCGAAAGTTCAAATGATTTTTAGTCTCTAAATAAAATAGTTAAATATCTATTTGCTAACCAAAATTAGATGGGTTAACTTTTTGAAAAAAAAATCTAAGCTTACTTGAGAAGTCCCCAGCTACATGAAAATATCTTAAGATTTACCAGATTTGTTCACAAGTAGTGGGAATAACTGGTATCTAAACTATAACACTATAACATTTACTTCAATACACACACACACACATATATATATATATATATATATATGTATATATTCCAATATATATATATATATATATATATGTATATATTCCAATAATATCATGGATAAATGAATTCATAAGATTATTTCCAGGAGCTTTCATGTAATAAAAATATAATAACTAAAAGCTGATATTTCAGTACAATAACAAGTATTTTCATCAGAGCTTTTTCAAATCAAAAGAATGTGTGATGTGTGTGGTGGGAAACGTCAGCTATTTAGCTATTATATTTTTATTATAGGGAAGCTCCTGGAAATAATACTTTGAATATATATATATATATATATTGCTAAAAGGAGATTTTGTTAAAAGGAGGTTGCCTTGATAACAGTTTGAAATTGTTGATTATTTTTGATATTGGGATTGTCTAAGTGTTGACTGGTTTTTAATGATTTTATATATGTAAGGGACTTAAACTCAGACTTTCAAACTCTCCACAGCTATGCAATTCATCTTATACAACTGATACACATGGACCACATATATGTAAAAGAGATCAGTGATTTTCAATATACATATTTCATGCTGAACCAGCACTCATTAGTTGGTCCAGATCACCATCTCCCACACATATATTTGCTATCTTAATATAAATTGAGCAGTGATTATATATATATATATATATATATATATATGGGAGGTGGTGATCTGCATTAACTGATGAGTGTTGGTTCCGCAAGAAAGATGTATATTGGAGATTATTAATATTTTTCACATATATGTGATCATGTGTATCAGTTGTATAAGATGGATTGAATAGCTATGAGAAGTTTAAAATTCTGAGTTCAAGTCTCTTATAATTTACAGTAAGTTTAGCATAAATAATATACAAGTATTTAAACATTATATACATATAAAAATGAAGTCTTTTTAGGGTTAAACTGTGTATTATTTTGTTTAAACCTTGACAGTGATGAATGATATTTCATCAAAACGTTCAATTTAAACAAAATAATACATGGTTTAACCCCAAAAAGACTTTATTTTCATCATATAACAATGAAAATATTAAATACAATATATATTATAATGATGATTTTTTCAAGGAAAAGATATGAACACATGTATGTGTAGAGATGGTAATTTGGACCAACTGATGATTGTTGGTTTAGCATGAAATACACATATTGGTGATTATTTATCTTTTCAACATATATGTGTTCAAGTGTATCATTGTTATGAGATGGTGAGGAGAGTGATGGGTCATGTGAAAGTCTGTGCTCATATACCCTATATATTACATGTATAGACACAGGTATATAATTAGCCTGTGTGTTTCAGTTATTACATATGCTTGTAAATATTTTATTTACATTACATTGACATTTTGACTAGATCTTATGAGCCATTTCCCTGAAGGACCTTTATTATCTGGAAGATATCTAACAGAATCCAGTGATTATAACAATATCATACTAATATTTACAACAAGAAATGCATATATGAACATATGATCACTAGATGGAGCTTTACCAATAGCCCACTATCAAGCTTTGTTTACATAAATGCTGAGCTATCTAGTTTGTTTGACTGGATTTGAAGATTTTTACGTATCTGAAAAATTCATGCTTTCAAGCTGATAGAAACGAGTTTCATAAATGCTGATTATAGAGTTGGTGTTTAGATCTAATTTTTAGACTTCCTACCCTTTACCGATGTGAGCCAACTAGCTTGAAACCATGGTTTAAAGGTTGGAGATAATTTGAAAGAGATATTGAATTCTATCTCTCTCAGCGTTTATGTATACAAACCTTGATAGTGGGCTACTGGTAAAGCTCCATCTAGTGATCATAAAATACAAGCTATAGCAAGTTACAAAATTTATAACTTGTTTTGTTTATCATATATATATTTTATATATATATATATATATATATATTTCGACCCATCTGGATGGGCACAAGGAATTGACATACTTTGTATCTGCATTGAATAGTTACATTATATTAAAAAAAAATGAAATAGCCTTAGAATTTTAAAATTTTTTTTGCTGGAGATTGTTTGAAGCTTGGATATGGATCGCTTATGCAGTTGATTGACCACTTTATAAGTATTTATTATTATTGTTGTGGTTAGTGAAGTATTTAATGCCAGAGAGAGGGGTTGTTATTGTAGGAATTGGTATATTTGGGCAGGAAAATGCAAGGTTATTTTATATTAGTGTAGTATTGGTTGAATGGTTTCAAAATCCTTATTCTTTAATACTTATCCTTTTGTCAACAATTAATAGCCATTTCAATTATATTTAGTTAAGATACTTTAATATTTATAGTATAGTGTATGTGCATGCATGTATGACTCTGCATCGTTTTCATTTCATTTTCATCTTTTAACAACATTAAGCAATAGTACATGTACAATAAAAACATTTAAATTACAGTAATTATCTTAAATAATTTAACAAATATATATTTCTTTCCAATGATTAATAGATAGTTGAATCAATGAATTATTTCACAAATTAGATAAATTATTAATCATTTTTGTTTAATAGTTAATTAATATTCATTTTTCTTTCAAGTTTGTAAAAGCTATTTATTTTATTATTTTTTTTTCTTGATTTAATCAAAATGTTTTTTTTTTTTTTTTCTGAAAAGATTTTTTTTTGAATATGTAATTAGCCTAGATAGAAAGGAAGCATGGGAGTAACCTTGTGAAGAAAATGACCTTTTGGCTAAAGAGAGCTATTTAACAAAGATCTCCAGGAAAAATTTGGATATTATGTAAGGTAATGGTAGCCAGAAAACAGTGGCTCATTTTTTTTTTATTGTGAAAATTAAAAACCAGTTGCTGAAGTCAAATTGATTTTAAAAAAGACTTTGGAGTAAAACATTGAAAGGATCTTAAAAAAATTTATTATGGGAAGAGTTAACTAAAATGGAATTCTAAATTTTCAAAAGGTACACAGTTTACTTTGCTCTCCTCGATTTAAACATTTTTAAATTAACCTCTTCATAACTATTGCTCTTTTAAAAATGTATGTTGATAACGTCCAGTTTACACTACTTCATTTAATTGTCATTTTAAACAAGAATAAATTGCATGAATATTATTGTTGTATCACTAACCAACGTGTGTATTTTAATATATCTGGGAAACACATGCAGAACTATTTTACAGAATGTATTTTAATTCTTCACTATTTTCCATGTTGTGTTTTTGTGAGGATGAAACATAGAATTAAGAATACGCATATGTGGATAAATCATGCCATGTTCAAATTCACCATAAAGAGATAACACTATTTATTTATCTGGTATTTCTGGAAATAATACATATTTTAAATGAAGGAAATAAAATGTGAGTTCCTTCAAATTAAGTATTTGCTGAGATCGAATGGAAGAATAGAAATGCGGGTAATTTTTGTTCTCTTCGATAAAGATGGAATACACAACAAAGTATTATCAATTATGGAATTACTAAGGAACCATGGTATCTTAATTGACAATATTTAAGAATAAACCATGCATATAATAGACTATAAAGTGTTAAATGCTAGTCAAGAAAACTACTAGGAACAATTGCGTATTTAATTTAGCACTACAATGGAGAATGTCTTATATTGTCAGTATAATAAAGGAGAAATTAATTGCTTGTGTGTGTGATTTGGTACCTCAAATAGATATGCTATGAACACTAGAGGTGCTGGGTCAGATTTAAGTTACGTTTATATTTTTTTTAAGTTATCCTGCAGAAGTTATTTCATTTAAATTCAGTTTGGAATGTGTCCCATATTGTTTCATAAGCCCGGAGCAGAGCTTTGCAAGTGAACTTTCATTTTAAGTTATAAAACAAATAACTTTTGTTTCTTTATTTTTTTTATTGCTTGTCATTATTAATGTATATTATTGATAATAGGATTACTTATTATTATGTTTTAGTGATAATTTGGGTTATTTTGACCTTCTAGACCCTCTCAAAGCATATCCAAATGAGGAATACGCTGGTAACAATTGATTGTATACTAATAGGTCTTATTGTTCTTTTATGAAGGTAAAAGAAAGAAATATTTTTTTTTATACATTATTAGAGAGGTTTATATTTATTTTGTATACTTTATTATCTCAAAGTGAGAATTTTTTTTTTTTTTCAATCAACGAACGTATAACAGAAATAGTTTACTAGATATGAAAGAAAGTTCGTTTGTAATAATTATAACCATTAAATTTTAAAAGGTAACCTAAAGTTTATTCTGAATTAAAAGTTATACCTTGATGCAATATTTAATTACCATGTTGCCTGCATAGTGTGTAATTTAGAGTTAATTTTATATATACTTTTATTCGCGGGTGTGTGTCTGTTTTGCACAATTATGACATTTGTTTGATAAAGTTCAGTTTGTGAATATTTTTATGTATAAATTTCAGATGCTGTCATATTCTACTGAATGGAATGGATTAGTATGTTATCTGTATGTATTTATCTGCCAGCGTGTATTTATAATGTTCGATATTTAGAAGAGCTTTGAGAATGGAAAGAAATCTGATTGCATTATAATGTTTGTAGGGATAAAAGATTTTGCTTATTTAGTATATGTTTTTCCATGAGTAGAGCCTAGTTTATATTATATGCGTATGATTAAATGATATTTTTTGAAGTTGAGTGATGTTTTCTTAGAGCCCTGGTGATGAGGAAAAAAGATTCCCCACCAATAGTGTATTTAGAAGTAGATGAATTATTGTTGAAGTTTTTTTTTTTTTTTTTTTTTGGAGACCCCCCCAACCTGTATTTGAAGATGAATTATTGTATGTTCAGTAAGGGTTATCTGCTCCTCATGTAGATTTCCCTTATAATCTATAGTCTGTATAATCATGAAAATATAGCTCTGTGTTAATTAAAATGTGGCCAGATAAATTGTTAAATTAATTCTTGATGTAATATTAGTGTCTTATTTTATTGATGAATTACGACATTGTCCAAAATAAAGTAATTGTATGATATTTTCTTAATGAATGGAGAATTTGTAGAAAAGATTATTTTCTATCATTGTTGCTTGACACACGCACACACACACGTAATATAAATAATATCGCGTATATAAAGTATAGAGTTATTGAAATTAAAATGAGAAATAAATGTTTGAAATACATTACATTCATTTAAATAGAAGTATAAAGTTATTGAGATTAAAATGGGAAATAAATATTTTAAACTACAGTGTATTTATTTAAATAAAGGTTATAAATCATCAAATCATCAGAATGAACATGATTTTGTTGCTATGCATGAAAGATATTCGTAATTGAAAGTGATTATTTAGCCAATTAGAGAAAGTTGCTTGGTTGAGAGCCAAATATTATTAATTTGATTTATTTTATTAATCAATGGTAATATCCTCTCAAAAGTATTTTTTTGTGTGTGTTAATAATATAACATGTTGTTTATTTAGTGTCATGTAGATGAAACATGTAGGCAAAGCATGGCATGTGTTTGAAGTCAGAATATTTAAGTTTGTTGTTAATTTGCTTTGATAATAGGGATAATCCCAAATTGATGCTTAAAGTTTGTTTGATAATTTAAAAATCTGTAGGACAAGTAGTCCAATTGTAAATATGTTAAACCAAATTTATTTTATTGTAATAAATGATTTATTTTATTTGTTTAAAATCTTAAAACTGTGTCTGGAGTTATTATTGTATACATTCGTGTTTTCCATTTCCACATCTCCACATTTCATAAATCTATTATAAAATAGATATATTATTTTAGAGTTATAATATTAAATCTGCTGGTGTCTGACAATATTGTTTTTACTTAATCCAAACATTATAAGGAACATTTGCCACTGGATAAACATATTAGAAAGGTTGCCAAGTTAGTATATTTGTTAGATGATGATATGAAATTAAAATACCCTATTTCTGTCATTATCTTATCATTGAAACACAGTAGAATATTTTAGTCAATTTGTTTCATTACATTTTTATCATACTTTAGAATTATAACTTATGGGCCAATGTAGTTTATTTAATTCAACTGTGTTTGTTAAATTCCCTGAGATCTTATTGTTTATTTCTTGATTGGCATTAAAGTAGATGTTTAGATTGTGATATGCCAAGTCATAGAATTGTTTAGTATTATAATTATAGCAAGCTGATATATGTTATATTTGGATGAAGGAAGAAATTAAGTTTAAAGTATATTTTAATAGACTGTACCGATAAACATTATGATTCTTTATCATACAATTAATTAATAAAAAGGATTTACATTATATTTAGTGTTTTGTAATATTTCTTCTTTCATTTATTTATCATCATATATCTTATGAACTGCCTATAGCCTCCCACTGAGCTGAGCTGAACATAAACTTAAATATAGAGTCTCAATAATAGTTTTGTATTATATATCTTGTTATATTGTTCTATTCATTAATAGAACTGGCGCCTGGGCATTTCGCTCATGTAATGTATATGAGTGGTGTTGGGAGTGTAGGTTATAATATATATATATATATATATATATATATATATATATAAAAAAATATATCTCCACATATATTTTTTATATATATATATATATATATATATATATATATATTAAAAAAGGTATGTGGTTATATTTCTCAGGAATTTATAAGGAGTGAGAGTGCCAGAATGGCAACAGAATCAATCCTGGGACCTCCAGATCCCAAATGGGACACTCTACCAACTGCATCAAGCCATGCTGGGATAAATCAATATATAATCGTTTCTACTGACAAACAATAATAAAATACTCATTATTAAATTTTCATTTTAAACAGTCAATTTGTTATAATAGAATTAATAGAAAATGTTTTCATTTTTTATTATACCACAAGTCACAATCATCATCATCATTTTCAAACAATCCACTTCAAGGTGAAATTATTTCAATCCAGTTTCTCCAGTTCATAGCATTTTCTTTTTCACATCTCATTAACATACTTCATTATTTCACCCATCCACATCACATAGGGTCTCTTATTTTTTACAATTTCTTGGGACATAGTTTAAAAGTTCAACTATGGACCGTTTACTATCATTTCTTCTAGTAATATGTTTAGCTCAGCTTTATATTAATCTTTTATTTTTTTTAATAATATCACTGATACCTATTTTTTTTTTAGTACTTCTTGGGTACTTCTTGTTACTCCCAACATAATCTCACCATATTTTATTTAGTGGTCTAAAGCTTCTGTATTGTTCTTCTGTTAAATATTCAAGTTTCGGATCTGTAAGTAAGACCTGATAAATTCATTTGTTAAAAACTTTCCTTTGTAAATATGTAAGAATATTTTCTTTTAATATTATTTCTAGCAAAAGTACTCCATCCAAGTTTAATTCTATGATTAATTTCATAAATTGGGGTAGAGAATTTTATCATTAGCAATTATTTGCCTTTAGTGACTTAACATTTGTTTATAATTCTGAGAAAATTGCCTTCTAAAAATCTCTTAAAGTATTTAAGTTCAAAAAAACCATTAATTATATACATATTTATAATGTTTTTAAATAGAAAAACTCAAGTGATTTTAATGATAATTAAAAAAAAAAATCAAAATGTTACAGCATAACCACCCCCAAGTTTTAGTTTTTTCACTGACTTCAATATAACTATCAGTGATCTTCCAGAAATAGAATCTAAGCAAATAATCTATTCTAGTAACATTTTTTTGAATTCATACGTATGTGTTTGTTGACGAAATATCAATATATTAATAAAATTAAAATGCAAATGGACAAACTTGGTTTCTTTTTGATTGAAGATTATAATATGGATGGTCAAAGAATAAAATTTATTAACAATATTTTAAAAATTGCTAAAAATAAAGTTTTAAATAATAATGTATCTACATATGAGAGTAATATTTTAAATATGTGTATTTTTGGAGATATTAAAATTTACAAAAGATATGTGGATGATGTTTTTGTCTGTGGAAACATTAATAGCATAAATTTGCTTATAGAGGAATTAAATAAATTGAATGGCTTGAAATGGACTATTGAAAAAGAACAGGATTATAAGATTAACTATTTAGATTTAATGATCACAAGAGATAACAGTATATTAAATTATAAACTAATAATTAAGCCATTGCAAAAAAGAGGATATATAAATTTTAAATCAAAAGTACCAATGAAGCATAAGATGGCAAGTTTTAAATCTTTTTTGTTTCGAAATGAAAAAATTATGTCGTTACCAAAGTGATAAATTGAAAAATATTGAGATATTTGCCAAGGAATTGCTTGATGTTGGTTATAAAATGGAACAAATAAACAATACTTTAAGTCAATTTAAAAAAAATTATAATTTAAAAGAAATGAAGATTAATAATAAAAAATGGATATCTATTCCATTTATTTCAAATCCACAAGTAAAATTTTTTAAGGATTTATATAAGAATGTATTTAATGTTTCATTCTACGTTCCAAACAATATTAACAAATTAGTTAATAATTCTAAGGATGTCATACATATCA
The DNA here is from genome assembly GCA_028023455.1 of Epiperipatus broadwayi. Lineage (NCBI taxonomy): Eukaryota > Metazoa > Onychophora > Udeonychophora > Euonychophora > Peripatidae > Epiperipatus > Epiperipatus broadwayi. The sequence goes on from JAQFVV010000316.1 coordinate 592,154, forward strand.
AGCAAAAAAGTAATGTCATATATCAAATTTTTTGTGATTGTATGCTATCATATATAGGTGAATCTAGGTGCAACATTGAGAAAAGATTGAAGGAACACGAATTGTTATATAAGCGTGTAAAAAATAAAAATAATGGTGATTTAATATCTTCTTCAGTTTTCTTTGATCATGAAAAAACATGTAAACATAAATTTAAATTTAATTTTGAAAATGTGAAAATTCTTCATGAAGAGAGAAACCATAGTAAAAGAAAAATTAAAGAGGCAATTTTTATAAATAGGAATAAAACACATTTGATAAATCGACAAGTTTCTAACATTAAAATACGAGATTCATGGAATTTGAATTGATGACGTTTGCTTCCGCTTTTAGTTTTTGAATTTAATAGCAGTTGAGGCAGATTTGAAAGTAACCGAAAGTACTTCTGCGGATTTAAAGATTGTTTGAATTGTTTATAAACCGTTTAAAAATATTATTTCAATTATAATTATATATATATAAAGAATGCATCAAAAATTATTTGTAAAATAGATGGTTGGCATTACTTATGATTGCAATATAAATACTCCATTAAGCACACACCTAACACAAGAACATCCATGAACTAAGAGAGCATCCTAATCAAGACAGAGAAGAGTCAAAAAATAGTGAAGTGACTATAGTAAAATGTTGGTAAGATATCTTATTTGAGTAATACATATTAATTAATTAAGGACTTTCTAAAAATAGAAGAAAAACTGTAAGTATGTATTTACCATTGTTTGACTATATTTTAATTGTATATATTTTTTCTTTTTATAATTGTTATTAGATGATAGACATTCCTATTTTCCTCCTTTTAATAAAAAGAGATTTATTTTTATTTTAACCAATTAATTATGTCACATAATTATATTTTGGATGAAAATATTTAAGTATTCTCAAGAAACTACACTTTAGTTATATAATCAATTTTTAAAGTAATGATATTTTTATTTTATTTTTTTGCTTATCACCCAGAATAATTATGGAGTTTATTTTATGCGTGAGATCAAATTTTAACCATATCAGTTATTAAACAAGGCAAAACTCTCCATATAGTAGTGCCACCCTGTGCCAACCAGAGTAATTAATGGATGCCAGAAGGCTTGTACATAAAATCCCTATCTAGTACCTACTCATACAATATCTCCAGACTAGTTTCCGGCTTGTGGCTTTCGTCAGTGAGGAGCCTTGGATCTGAAAGCACTGCACCTAAATCTTAGGATCTAATGCAACGCCCCAGCAGCCACCTTTTATCTCAACTTAACTACAAAACTATGAGAATGAAATTGAAAACACAATAATATTTTCAATCTAAGCTCAGATGGTGATTATGTGATGCATATCAGTTATTATTAAATTTGTTGTTTAAAATCTCACAACTTTTATTCCATATTCATTTCTTTGTGCTAATTAGTTTTGTATATTAAATAATTTTTTAAGGCTTTCTGCCTATAAGTTATGAATGAAATTTCAAGAAATAGTATTAAAAAAAAATTGACATTTGATAAATGACATAAGAATTGAGAAAGCATTCAATCCTGTATCAAATATAGTGTGTTGATAAACTTAACACCAGCATCTGCATAAAAGCTAATTTTGAAGGGGTTATATTTTTCAAATACCATGTCAGTTGATTTCAGTATGAAGAAGTGAAGATAATCAAAAATATAACAGTGGTTTCTCCATTCAATAATATAATTAATAATTATTTATTTTATTATAAGAAGCATCAGTTTGATTGTTTTGGAGATGGTAAAAATTTCAAGTTAAAACAATGTTAGATATCCTGGTTACTGTTACAATATATATAAACTATATTATGTAACAGATATTGTTTTGTGCCAAAGATTTATTATAGTAATAGTTGATAATTGTCTATATACTCTGGTAGAATATGATTTATTTTATATATATAAATAAATTATATTATATATCATAGATAATTTTTTACTAAAATATATTCTATCAGAGTATGTAGATAATTATCAACTATTATGGTAATAAATTTTTGGTACAAAATAGGGAGGGAATCATAATTTAAAGATAACAAATACTTTTAAATTAGTTGTAGATTACTGCACCAAAATGTAATGGTAGAGCATGTTAAATTATAATTAAAATAATGAATATAATTACCTAAAATGATGATGACCACAAACTTAATTTTAAACAAAGCAAAACTCTCCATACAGTAGTGCCGCCCTGTGCCAACCAAAATAATCAATGGATGCCAGAAGGCTTGTGCATAAAATCCCTATCTAGTGCCTACTCATCAAATATCCCCAGAGTAGTTTTAAAATTAATTTTAAAAGCTTGATGATAATCAAACCAAACACTTGGGATTATTCTTATTTGTAATCAAATTCTTTTTAGAGTATTGATTACATTACTTAATACATTATCTAATACATAAAAAATATTGCAAAAGCATCTAATATGTCACAGGTAGCTTATATTTATTGAGGTCCATGGTACAAATCATTACAATGATTGTCACATCCTGCTTTAGAGAATTTGATTGGATTTCCTCTGTATTTATTTAACTTTCTCCATTATAACTCTAAATTCTACGATGTTTGTTTAACTAATGCCATATAATATTAAATTATCCATGCAGTTTACTGCTGTTACACAATGCTTTATTTACCACCCTCTTTTACAGCTTACAGTTTCAATTGCCCAAGCAATCTTCTTCAGAACTTTTATATGTTACACAATACTTTATTTACCACCCTCTTTTAGGATTTACAGTTTTGATTGCTCCCACAATCTTCTTCAGAACTTTTATATTTTTTTATATAAAAGTTCTGAAAAGAATTGCAGGGGCAATCAAAACTGTAAACTTAAAAGAGGGTGGTAAATAAAGCATTGTGTAACAGTAGTAAAGTGCATGGATAATTGAATATTATATGGAATACATTGGCAATGCAATAAGAAAAAGTAGTCATATTTAACTAAATAAGCTAATAAATATTATTGTGGTAACAGAATTCCAATAATAATATGCTATATTTAAAACCAACAAACTATTTAGTAAAGATTATATATAAACAGTAACAAATACCAATAACCTCATAATAGTCGGAAATATACCCGAGAAAGAATATAAAACTGGTATATTGATAAACAAACTCTTTAAATGTGACAAAATATTATTTTTTAAATATATACTTCTAAATGTGAGATTATAATCAAAAATAATAATATTTCAATAATACATACATGATAAATACAATTTGTTATGTCATTCAATAATAAATATAAAAAAAGAATATAAGCCATCTCATTCACATTAAACATAAGATTATCCACTCTTTTTTTTTTTTTTACAATTTCACTAATGGGGAAAAGGAAGAAAATTATAAATTTATTTTTGACACTAAGAACAACAGCAAAAATATTTTCACAAAGAACTGAAACCTCCTAATCTCTTTTTACACAAATAAGTTATAGATATTCCCTACCAATATTAATAATTTTGGGTGGGTGTATATGGATATTAAAATCTTGTGCAGACAGAAGTTGACTTTGAGTTCAATCAGTTCCTTTCCCAGATTTCAATGATTTAAAAATGATTGTCATTTGAGTTGTGATCTAAAATATAATCATCTTCTGGGTTCTAACAGATCAATTGAGTGATAATTAATTTATAAGTTATTTTATTGTCACCTAATCTTCATTAAAGCAGACAACTCTAGGCAAATCATTTCTGAGTCAGACTATTCTCTAGTGATGGCAAACAATAGACCGTTCTTGTTTTATGTTAGGTTTGGAGTGGGAAGTTTTTTCTTCTCCATAAAAAATGATGGCAGATTCATATTTTAATGGGATTATCTAGAAATATTGATGAAGCTAGATTCAAAAATTTGGGTTTATCATCACTTTAATGATATACATTAATATATATCTTTTTGCATTACTAGCTAATTTTTCTGGTTTCATTGTATTGTGAAACATACCCACTATACATTGTTTCAAATCTTTCCCTTTTACCCAACTTCTTTTTGGTAGTTTGGAGTTTGTCTTTAAAATATATGGTAATAGCATTTCTAACTTAGTCTAAGACTAATTAATCTGCCAAATTCACCATTTCTTTATTTTGCTGTAATATCTTATATAAATGCAAATTATCCATTCTCCTTTGAACACTTTAACTGGATTATTTTACTTGGGTTTGATTATATTTACTTCAGTTTTATTATGTTTTTTTATTATTTTATTAATTTTATTGTTTACATTTTAAATGTTATTATTTATATAGTTATGTATTTTATTTTGTTCATTAAATCACAGCTCTAAAGTAGACTCCACAACAATCGAAACAGAAGATTGTGTAAGCATATATATATATATATACACACACAATAAAAGGTTTTTTCTAAAAAGTGTTCAAAGTAGAGTGGATAAATTGCACTAATTAATCTAATCTGATTATGTTTTTGTTTTCCATGTTTTTTATAATTTCTTTAAACCTTATTCCTTATGTTTATTGAAAAGAACTACATTTTCCATAAATCAGTCATTAATCTGGACCACCATGTTTGATGTTTTTATTAATTAGATTTTAATTATTTATTGCTTCTTCTGAAAACAAGCTACTTGGCTAATTAATATTTTTCAATAAATACAGTTTAAGCTTTCCACATATTATCAAATATATGTGTGTGCACAGTTATTTTTTAAAGGTAAATTAAATTTCAATGAATGAAGTTAGCTAATTAATTTTTATTATAAATAATCATTACTTTCATCAGTGAAATACCTTTTATGCTATATTTTTGACATTTGCATTTTCAGATTGATCAAACTTAAAGCTGCATGTATTCAGAAAACTTACTCTCCTGCCTTCATTTACAATGATTAATTTTTCAACTAATCTGCTTTCAAAAACATTCAGTATAATTTTTTTTTTTACTATTTTCTTTACATTGTTTATTTTATTTTAATAAATAATTTTCAATTTTTTTCAAAATACACGAGTTTAGTATCACATATTTTACATTATTTAATCTAATAACCACTTGGGTTTTTTTTCTTCCCTTTTTTAAAATTAATTTTTATGATTATATAAATAATACTAAAATACTTATTCAATGTTATTTTAATTTTCTAATATTCTTCTAAGCCAATAAACATCACATGATCACCATTTCTTATGCATGCTTATATCTGTTATTAAAACAGGCAAAACTCTCCATACGGTACTGCCACTCAGTGCAAGCCAGAGTAATCAATGGATGCAGAAGGCTTGTGCATAAAATCTCCATCTAGTGACTACTCATCCAATATCCCCAGATTAGATCGTAAGATTTGAGTGCAGTCCTCTCAGATCCAAGGCTCCTCACTGACAAAGGTTACCAGCCAAAAACTATTCTGGGGATATTGGATCTGTAGGCACTAGATGGAGATTTTATGCATAAGCCTTCTGGCATCCATGGATTACTCTGGCTTGCATTGAGTGGCACTACTGTATGGAGAGTTTTAACTGTTTTAATAACATTCTTCTACTTTTTATTAATTAATCTATTCTCATCATCTACTTTGTGATTCATGGGCATTACAATATAATATAAAAGACTGTGATTTTTTAATTTATTATATAATTTAGTCCCACTAAATTATACATGTACTGTTATGCAAGCAGTCAATACTTTACATAATATAGCCTGAAATCACCTTTCAAGACCATGACATACACTCTTTGCCTACTAATAGCAATATATTTCTTCCATAGATACTTTCACTTATACTGGACTTGAACCTGGGCATCACTCAAAGAGATTTAAAATGTTTCTAGCAATGGTTTCATGTGTTAACTCAGTTGAACATAAACAACTCAATCATTAGCAATCAGATATTGAGTATTTGAAACAAAATTATATAATTAACAACATTTTTTTTGACTAAATTTCAAACAGTGAGAGATTCAGAAAAAAGAGAATTCAGGCCAAATTAATAATTAAATAACATATTTATTTACATATTAGAACATGCCAAATTATAACATAGAAATATAACAAAACTTGAATTATTCATGAAGTTATTTTATATAGAATTCATTTAGTCTTAAATAAGAAAATAATAGTTTATATGTCTTTTAAATTTTAACCAGGCTTTGTAAGGAAAATATAAATCTTACTCCTTTTTGCTTCAGTTTGAGTTTACACTTTGATTTAGTTTTGGCTTATGTTTGACTTAGGTTTTGATTAAGGCCTTTCTTGTGGTGATCATCCACTTTTTTCTTTTTCTTTTGACAATGCTTAGAGTCTCTAAGAGGTCTTTAATTTCTTCATTTGCAAGGCATGAGCTCAGGAAGACTATTCTTGCATTAGACTTCAGTTCCCTAGTGGCTTATAGTGTTTTCTCCCAGGACATCTTATATTTTCATCTAAATGTCCAGCAACATTCTTGAATAAAGAACAAGCAATGTCTCAACAATAGTAGGTTAAGGTTTTGACCACATCACAGGCTATTGATAATTTATAGGAAATGCATGGTGTGAGATTGAATGAACACCACTTCTAAGAATCTAGAAGGGCATAGTGATGGTAAGACAGCTGCAGTGATTTCAGTATATTGCTTGATCTATAAAACTAGAAATCCACTTTGACAGACACTTCAATATCAGTAACACAACATCAAAACCAACAAACACAGAATAATTGAATTAATAACAATTTATTAGCTTTAATACCTTTGACCAACCATTGTCCTGGGCATCAGCCATGATAATCATTTTTCCATTTCATAAAATTAATTAGCCTTCTTTTTAATTCCATTACTTATCTAATTGGTTTACTGATTTACCAACCTACAGTGAAAGTAACTTAATCCCTTCTTTCTTGATTAGATAATAATTTCACAAAAAAAATTTACATTTTATTTCTTTTTAAAATTAATATTTTGGCTTAAAATATTTCATAACTAAAGTAAATTTATAATTAACACAATTTTATATCTCCCGCCCCCTTTTTTTTTTTTCATTTTCATTGTACATCATAACATTTTGAATTCGTAGTTTTGAAAGAGAGGGTAAGCAATTATTATTGGCTTTATTTGGCAAGCCATTACTTTTTTTAGGTTTTCTTATGATAGAATATCTAATTAAAACTCACAAATGATCCTTACAGTTTCATTCAAAATTTTATAATTTTTCTTTCTTCTATTTTTCCTTTATTTTAAGACTGGTATAATTTGATCAGAATTTTTCTTTCATTTTTTTGTAAAATTCTAAGCCAGTCTTTTCTCTATTTCAAAATGTCTCCCTTCTCTAATTACTATTATAATGATTATTTAAATGGTCTATGTTAGATAGCCCTTTTCATTAAAAAAAATCTATATACTTGTTATAGTCCTCCCTTTTCTCAAAAGTAGACTATTCCAGATGCTTCCTTATCTGATTGGATCAAGCATTGTTTGCCCAGGCCAATAGGCTGATGTGTAGATAAAAGCATAGCCAATGATTATTACAGGCCAATAAGCAATGGTGCTTGCTGAATCCGAAGGTTTTCAATAAGGTCAGGGATCTGGGTATAAGCCTTTTGTGAGAATCAAGGAAGAACGTGTCTAACCTGAAAAGACTCTTTGCGTTCTCCCAGGAAGCTCTGCTAACCTAAACAGCAGCAAGTATTCCCATTTAGATCTACACAGCTAGGCAAGTCCCACAGAGACCGGACGCTGCTAAGATCACTCTTGGATCAAGGCAAGCTGTCTTGTACAGCTGGAAGAGTCATAGACCCTACCTGTGAGGCAAGCCATCAGGTGTGGCTGGAAGCGGCAGGCAGAACCCAGAGTTTACGTGAAACTCCAATATTCAACTTGTAAATATTCATTTGTAGATATTGTATATATTTGTACCCAATAAATATATTAATTGTAATACTTGTTTCAGTATTATTTTACATTATTTACTGTTGGTTGGGTCTGTAATCCTGACCAAACACAACAATACCTTTATGCAACTTGTCTATTTTATGTATTTGTTACAAAACATATATTTCAGTAACTCTAATTATTGTGGTAATTTATTCCGACTTAATTGTTTCATAAATAAATTTATAAATAATTTGTTTTATTTATATTTCTAGAAAATTCAGTTGAGTTTTTTTTATAAAGTCAATCATTTTTTTAAAAAGTATGATCTTTGCATGATAACCTAAACTGAAAATGTTCTTTCTAGTTTTTTTTTGTTTTCAGTCAGGAATTAAAAAATTTTATGGCATTACTCATTGATTTAAAAAAAGATTAGTATCTTTTGAACTTCTGTTATTTTTTATATAAATTATTTAATATGATATAAAATGTACCTCATTACAAATGTGACTGTTTTCTTTGTTGGTTTGAATTACTATGCTATTTATTACTTTGGTTAATTACACGAAATGACTTAATAGTAAATTGAAATTAAACATTTACATGTTTTTTGGTTTTTTTCATTGTTTTTAGTCTGACTGTAAAGATTGTTGAATAAATGTTTTTTTAGCTTTCCTAAATGGAAAAAGAAAGATTCATTGAATTCTATAATTATCTAACTTAAAATTAATAAATAAATGAAGAATAAAAAAATTTTTTTAGAAAGTAGTTGAATTGTTTTATGTTAATTATTTTTAGTTTGTTATTAAAAGTAAAACAGAAGAGGGCTTAATATTTGCTGAGCATGAAAGAACTGCTGGCCATGCCTCTCAACCAACAAGTGCCAAAATTATCTGCACTGAAAAAAAAAAAAACTAAACGTAAGATCAAAGAAGCCTGCTATATATTATGCATCCCCACAGCTATAAACAAAAGAGAAGCTTGCTTCTGCATTTCCAAAAAAATGGATGCTGTAGTCAATTTGTATAAATTTACATAAAGCTTTATTACAAGCATTTCTCAATTGGTAACGAGCTATGATTATGGGAACTTAGACTTCCCAAAAGCGCTCAGATGATTAATTAAGATTATTAATTACTACACTATATAGCTTCATTATATGTGCATAAAGCATAATTATAGAGTTGCAAGTATTTATATTTTGGAATTAAATTTACTCATTTGTAGTTATAGGCTGAATAGGACTGCTTAGAACAATCAAAATATTTCTAACATTACAATAAAATAATTTAATTATAATATAGTTAAAATATTTTTGTTCGTTTTATTATAATTTTTTGATTTTATTGTACTTATAAAAAAAGATAGACATTGGAATCATGATCAATCAGTTTTCAGAGAAATGGAGAAGATAAACAATAGATATATAAAAATCGTAGAATGAAAATACATTAAAAATTACACATCAGTGAATATTTAATGATTATATTTTATGTGTAAAGTACAACTTAATTATTGACTTTGAATACAAATTAAACATTATAATTTATAAATATTCCATGTTTATTATCTGCAATATATATATATAGTACAAATATATAATTTTAGTATCACAGTAATTATAATACACCTGGGTCTCATTTTACGCGATAGATAGGTTCCTCAGAAAACACGCGCAAATAAAATCGCGCAAAAATAGATGTAACTTACATTGAAAAAGGGGGGATGTGGTCTGTGATTTTTCAAAATTCGTGTAAAAGGAAAGCACCAACGTAAAATTACTTTAAAATTCGCGCAAAAAAAAAAATAAGGAAATAAAATATGACTAATAAAAAATTTCAAATTTGAAAAAAATTGATACAAGACAAACTTTTTTTAACTATAATATTTAATTTTATTCAAAATAATATATTTTTATGCATAATTTACAGTACAGTAATTTACATTTTTTTATACATGTTTTAATTATTATCGCTATTTGGCGAAAAACATGTTCGTTTGTGTCAATGGTTTTCTGGTGACAACATAATTAGTAATTAATCTTTGAGATGATGATTTTATTAATTGTTTATGAAACTAACAACTAAAAATTAAATTCTTATTTTTGTCTTTAATTTTTTAATTTTTAATTCCGTTTAAAAATCAAATTTCACATCACATTAATTTCAAGTCGCCGTAAATAATTTTTAAATGGTTAATTACAATTAAAAATCAGATTTTAATTTTTAATTGTCAAATTTAATTGTGCCCACTGCTTTACTCACCTTTTAAAAATAAACTTGTGGACACTAAATGATTAATAATTGATTATGTTCTTTTTTAAAAAGCAAAAACAGAATGTGATTTAAAATGCAAAATTAACACGCACAACGTTTGAACAAATTTACATTATAATCTTGTAAAATTTAATGTGTGTATACATAAAATGTGGAAATCATGATTTTAATTTCATTACTGCATAAAATCTTACTATTATAAAGCACTGAAAATATTGAAATTACTAAGATGAAAGTCGAATTTCAATAATGTGATATTACTTTCAATATAACGTAAGTGCACGAAATTTATTATTTAAAGTAATAGCGCATTATCGGAGTTCTACTTCCGGTGAAACATGAATCGCGTAACTTCAAAATCATGTTAAATAAGTCTGTGTAAAAAAAGACCCAGGTGTATACTAAAAATTTAGAGTTAATATTAATTACACTGAGAAAATTGATTAGTTTTTAAAATTATTTTATTTAATCATTCATTTATAATAAAAAGTAATTAATTAATTTATTTTAATTTTATAAAAAACTGGCATTTATTATAAATTTTGTACATGAAATAATTGTTGAAAAAAGGAAATGTAAATATTGTACATAAACAAAAAAAACTGACTTTTTTAAAGAATGAAAAAAAAAGGGACGTGAAGCAAAACATTTCTTTCTTTCTTTTTTTAAAAAAGGTAAAATAAAACACTAATCTTTAAACTCAATTTAATAAAAACATAATTTACAAGTGAAATTTTCATTAATAATTCTTAATCAGAAGGTAATCAGCCGTTGACATACACTGTTTATTCATGTTACTAATACACTGATAGTATAGTGAATATGCAGCACACTCTCAAAGTCAAACACAAGATAGAGACTTTTCAAAGATAAGAATGACCATCTTATTTTTGTACCTAAATGCAATTATATAGGCCAATCTAAAGCATCCCAGAATGAGAGCATAAAGATTTAATCTTTGTAACTTTAGGTCTATTACATTATAAATTTATAGTTCCACCCAGTGAAATTTTCAAATTTATAACTGGTAAATATTAAATGACATTAGAATGAATTTAATAAATTATGTTATCAAATTGATTATTATTTATTACTGTGCTAAGCTACATTAAAAGTGAATGAAATTAATGATAAGCTTAACTACTCCTGTTTTGGCTAACAAATAGAAATTTTTGGTGGTTCCATCTACAATAAAGAGAATAAATGATACCAACACCAAATGATATTCTCAAAGACCTACTGCATGCTTTATCATATATAAATTGTTTTCATAATTTTTTTAACAAGACTTAACTCAGTGTTATTGATTCATAATCTGGATTCAGTCTGGTAAATTTTGCATGGGTTTCTTTTTTACTTTAATTTTTAGCGATACGAATTGTTTGAATTTATTTTATGTTAGTCTTTGTTGTTATTGTAAGAATCCATATTGTTCACTCTAGACCATGGAGGTTGAAGCTATTATTAATAGTTATTAATGCATATATAAGTGATTAGAGATGGTTGAAATATCATGATATAATCTTTCGTGAATCTTTTAGACGTTTAGCACCTCCTTGGTATCTGATGACATAGCTTCACAGCAGGTTAATTCAAAGGAATTTGTGCCAACACTAATATGAAACAAGTATTCGTCCCACCCCCAATATTTGCACAATAATCTGTAAAAATGCTTAATAATTCTATGATGTTGGATTATGAAACAAAAAATAATAATTTAAAAACGATATTATTTCTGCGGGCAACTAGTAGAATACGTGCAAACTGTTTTGCTTACAGTATTAGATGAATCTACAGTGAGTATTAAATAATTACAGTTTTTATACTGATAAAAATATTACATGCTTAATTTACATATATACGTAGCCATTCACATACATTTATTAAGCTTGCTACAAATCTTTATTTTCAAAACTTTGTCAATTTAAAAATAATAATAATAATAAAAAGAGGTCGCTTCTTTCATACTTTAATTAGGTCATGCGTGTTGATGACTTATTCTAAATTTTTACAAAAATTTGAAACCCATTATACTAAGTTTTGATCAACCACAATTATTTTCAATATTCCTAAAAAAAAAAAAGCTTTTAATGTATATATTATCATCATTATTAGGAAATAATTAATAGCATGACAACATTTTAATTAAGAACATTTTAAATAAATATTGGATACGTTCACAATTCATCAATAAATTACATTATTATCATTTTTTTTAAAAAAAACAAAACAACAAACTTTCCAGATATCTTATGATAAATAACAATTTCTAAAAGATATTTTAAACAAGGAATAAACAATAATGCTAAATTTATTTGTTTTCTTCATGTTAAATAAATATAGAACAATATACTGATAGAGGGGGAAATGTTCCATAATAACTTCATAGATAATGATAAACGTTTAATTTAATTATTCTATCCTAATTAAAATCTACTATTTTTTGTTTTAAAATTAAAAGTTTAATGAATTGTAGGAATCTAGAAATAACTAATTTAACATTTATTTTTTAAATATAGAAAGCTTTGTTGTAATGTTAAAATCGACAATAAATGAACAAACCGAAGCTAAAAAACAAAACAAAAAAACCTCTAAGTAAATACATTTTATATAGAATTAAATAAAAAAAACATTTCTCAAAAATTATGATAAATATATTTTAAATTTAATTTTTATTCTATGTTTTTACTATTCAAAATGATATTAAAAGTTATTTTAAAAATCAAATTTATATATATTGTAATTTTTTTTAAAGTTAAATGCTACTTGTACTTATTTTGTTTAGTAGATTTGAATGGATTGGAATAAAACAAATGGTCAAATGGTTTGTTTTTTCAAGGCAGTAGCATAATTAAAATTTTTGGACTTCTATACAAAACCTTTTTTAATAAAAATAATATATATCTTAATACTTTTATTAACATCCTTTAATTTATTGAATAACCGGTTAAAACGCTCTTGAAGAATGCATATATACTGTTTTGATTTGTTTTACAATAATTAAGCCACTGTTAAGAGATCATGGATTGAGCTTCAATCCAGAGACCTATAACTATTGATTAAAACGTTTTGAGTATGGCACTTTACACAAAATTATTCAGGCATGAATTGTTATTTAATAGAACAAATAAAGGTAAAATTTTGATAGGTTAAAATATATATATAATAATAGCTGCCATATCTCACCTTGGCCTCAGAAATTGACTAGTCCAGATTCCATCATTATCCAATTGGATTGAGTATTCATTGCCTCTAACTAATGGGTAAACATAAATAAAACATAGCCATTGGTTAGTATAGGCGAATAGGCAATGATGCTCTCTGAATCCAATTGCTTCCAGCAAAGTTGGGGATCTGATAATAAATAGTCGGCCCTTTTTGGAGGTAAGGAGAGAACACCGGTCTAACCTAAGGGATGAAACACGTTATCCATTGAAATCCACTAACAGTGAGCATTTATTTCTATTACAGTCATTATGCTATAGATCTATGCAATGAGGCAAGTCCACAATGGACTGGAAGATGCTAAGAACAGAGCTGACTCAAGGCAAGCTGTCTGGTACAACTGGAAGAGTCATTGGACAAACTCACAAGGTAGGCTGTTACATACAGCTGGAAGTGAGTAGAGTCTTTCAGGCATGTTGTATATTATGTAAATATATTTAATCATAATAAACCATATTAATTGAACTTCAGGTGGTCATATTTTTTTGTTACTGCAGGTTTGAGTCTGCAATCCAGACCAAACATAACATAATTGGCACAGTATTTTTCTCCATGATTGGAAAAATAGAGTAAATATGCAGATGTGCAATTAAAAACATACAATGAATTTATAATACAGTAATTATTAAAATCTAGCTTTTTGTTATTCTTAATTGAATATAGAAGACAAGATAAGGGTAATAGAATATTGATACTATGAGCAAATAACAAAGCTATATGTGTTTAGGCAATCAGCGCCACCTAGGTTCTTGGTATCTGCTGATAGCAGATGATGTAAGCTAAATGGGCTTACACACTGTGACCAGCGCCACCAAGCAGGCTGCTTTGCTGCCAGCCAGGAATATTCCTGTGCTTACGCATTGTGAACAGTGTCACCTTTGGGCTGGAATTTGCAATGCTGCATTTGGGTCCCCTACTCTAAGTATTTCTGTGGTTGACCCTGACCAGTGCCTCTGGTGGCCACATGGGTCAAAAGTCACAAGTACCAAATTGCATTTCAAATAATGAAGTTTTTATATTATTTTCTTATCCATAAATGTAAATCGTTAATATTTTCAGCAAAAAAGTATGGAGGCTAAATTTTACAATCATAGTATGAATGTAAATGATATATTTATAAATGATGTTGGACAAAATTATATATAAAAAAAATTGATGTCTACTAAAAAAATTTTTTAATTAGGTTCGAAAAAAATTAAAAACTTTCCCTAACAAGTAACCTCTATAAGATAAGCGAGCAAGCCATAAAAGTTACAAGTATGGGAACTATATGGATAATCTATAAAGCTTGGTAATTGCTAAAATGGATTTTTATTCTCTACTAAAGCATTGGGGAAAAATCAGTCATGATTAAACTGTTATAGAAATGTAAGTGAAGGTAAAGCTATCCTTCTTGAAGAACTTAATTAAATATGTTTCAAATATTTGATGATTATTTGTTTTATGCAAATAACATGTATTGTTAAAACAGGCAAAACTCTCTATACAGTAGTGCAATCAGTACAAGCCAAAGTAATCAATAGATGCCAGAAGGCTTGTGCATAAGTGCCTACTCATCCAATATCCGCAGACTAGTTTCTAGCTTGTGGCGTTCATCAGTGAGAAGTGTTGGATCTGAGAACACTGCACCTAGATCTTAGGATCTCCACCATTTCTTATGCTTGCTCAAGCTGTTCACACAGGCAAAACTCTCCATACAGTAGGGTCACTCAGTACAAGCCAAAGTAGTCAATGGATGTCAGAAGGCTTATGCATAAAATTCCTATCTAGTGCCTATTCATCCAATACCTGCAGACTAGTTTCTAGCTTGTGGCTTTCATCAGTGAGGAGCCTTGGACCTAGATGAAGGGCTCTCAGATATAAGGCTCCTCAACAATAAAAGCCACAAACTAGAAACTAGTCTGGGGATATTGGATGATTGGGCACTAGATAGGGATTTTATGCACAAGCCTTCAGGAATCCATTGATTATTCTGGCTTGCACTGAGTGGCACTGCTGTATGGAGAGTTTGACCTGTTTTACCAGCTTGAGCAAGCATAAAAAATGATGATCATGTAACATTTATTGTTCTTTTTGTTTAATATCTGTAAAAACAAACTAGCATTTTTTTGTGTAAAAAAATAATTAAATGCTTTGTCAGGTTTAAAATACCAATTTTGGTTCTTTGATAGGAACCATCAGTAATTAAATCTAAATTTTTTTTGTTACATTTGGATAATTAATTTATTGGAAATGTTCATTAAATAATTTATATATATGAACATTTTATTTGAAACATCTAATTAACTTGGTGTTAGTCTGAAATGATAAAGAAGTTGTTTGTATTAAAAATATTTTGATTGTCTTAATTCTGATTTTGAAATAAAGAGAGAAGTAGGAATAATTTTGATAGGTGATCTTGCTGTTGATGCTTACCAATGAGATATTATTATTTAACTGCAGTTCTCTGTTTGATAAAACATACTAAAGCATTGATTGTATATATGTGTGATGATAATCTAGACCAACTGATCAGTACTGGTTAAGCATGAAATACATATATTGGTGATTATTTATCTTTTTGACATATGTGTGATCAATTGTGTCATCAATATAAGATAGTGTGAATAGTTGAGAGTCATGTGAAAAGTCTGAGTTCAAACCCCCTTTTTGCATATTGGAGTGCTTGTATGAAAAAGCCTGTACTGTAGAAAAAAATTCATATATTAAAGCAGTTTTTATAATTTAGTAAAAGTCTATTTGGAAATGATATAATTACCGGAGCTGCAGTTATAGAAGTAATGGTATGTCAGTAGTTGATCATTTTCTGCAGTTCTTTTTTTAAAAAAATACAAGTTTCAGATAAACAAACTATATATTTTTTTGTTTAAATTTTGCTAACCTAAACAAAAAAGAACCCTTTTGTAATGATAACATTGAAATTAATATTTACTTTTCTTTCTTCTAAGTAGTAGACTTCTGAATGAGTATAGACTAATATTTAAATAAACTTGTAATGAGAATTAAAATATAAAATGATTATGAAGATTGAATTAGAATACAATTTGAGTATTTTGTCATTTAAACATCTAGATATTTGGGTTTTGCAAACAATATTTTATATGTTATTTTAATACTTTTAAAAGACTACATCATCATCATCATTTATTATTATTATTATTATTATTATTATTATTATTATTATTATTATTATTATTATGATGTTTCAATGATAAGCTTTATTTGTCTTAAAAGGTTACAAGAGTTTACATAGCTTGGATTGCTGTATTTACATGGGCAATCCGTAGTTGTAGGTTTACATATACAAAAATGGATTTATTGTTTTACACAGGATTTCAGGAATTTTTACATGCTATGAATTAGTTACATGGTTTTACATAACTTGGATTGCTGTGGTTACATGGGGAATCCATAGATATAGGTTTACATATATAAAAGTTGATTTATTGATTTACATGAGATTACAAAAAAATTGTCATGCTGTGGATTAGTTACAAGGGTTTTTACTTGGCTTGGATTGCCATGGTTTCATCAGCAATCCATAGGTGTAGGTTTATGTATGTAAAAGTTTATTTATGCTGTGGATTAGTTAGAATGGTTTTACATAGCTTAGATTGCTGTGGTTACATGGGTAGTCTGTAGTTGTAGTTTTACACATGTAAAAGTTGTTTTATTGGTTTACACAAGATTGCATAAATTTTACATGGTCTGGACTACTGTATCTACAGATGCAATCCAAGTTTAGTTCTATATGTGGTTGAGTTGCCTTGGTAACATAGACAAGGACTAGAAATTTCCATGGTAGTGTGGCAATTATCTGTGAAGTCTGGCCTGGTGTTGTGAAATCAATGTCAGTATTTTTATTTTTTAGGGTATCTTCTTTGGGTTACCAGGCTTTCTCTTGGTTTCATTGGCAATGTGGGTTGGGGAGGGTGTTGGTGTGGGTGGGAGGCATGGTGGGATTGCCATGCCTATTTTCTGGTGCATTTGAATAGATGAGTGTTGCAGAGGGGTGGGGTGGCACAGCTATGTTAGAATTGGTTGCAATTGTTAAGTTGGACTTTGTGGTAGGCTGGTCAGACTCTGGGTCTGTGTGCTAGAGGTCAGAGCTGAGTAAGGCTTTTGATGAAGTTTAAGAATGAGATCCATGTGTAGAGTGTCCTGATATCCAGAGGAGGCTGGTGGTACAGCTATGTTTGAACTGGTTGCAACTGTTGAGTTAGAGTTTGCGGTTGGTTGGTCTCTGACTCTGGGTCTGGCTGTGTTAGAGTTGGTGGCCAAATAAGGCTTTTCATATGATTTAAGTGTGAGATTCATGGCTAGTGTCCAGGCAAATTCTAGGCAGGTAGTTAGGCTCAGCATTGCTATTAGAAGTGACATGTTTTTTTTGAAATTATCTAGTAACTTGATGATAGTTGAAGATTTGAACAGAAAATTGGAAATCAGTTATCAACTGATTGGTAATTGAAAAAAGTATATAGTTTTTTTTTTTTAGCCTAAAGTTTTGACTACTTTATAAGCATAAACAGCCAGGGCTTGTTAACTCAATTGTGAGCAAATGAACTAATTGCTGGGAACTTGAAATCGAATTTTTATTACTAAACAAAGATTAGAGATTGCCACAATAACGTTAAAAATAAACGTATGCCTGACTGACCTTTGGACTTTGAAACTCTATGTTGGTATTATTGTGGGCAAACACTGGTCATGCAATGGCTTTTTTTAAAAATTATCGTTAGGTAACTTGATTTCAATTGGAAGTTTGAATAAAAAATGTAATAATCAACTGATTAAAGGTATATTATTATCTTGAATTAGACTAAGATTGTGAATTCTTTTTAAGCATAAAAAAAAAAAACAAAGCTAGTTAACTTGTTTATTTAGTAAGTGAATTACTTGTGGGGAAATTTGTAACTGAATTTTTTTTTTCCAAAACAAAAATCTGACTTTGCAATTAATAAAATTAAAAATTGGTCTTTCAGAACACGACGCTCTTCCGATCTGCTGACAATGTTGGTGGTAAGCATCTGGTCATGTGATTACTTTGTCTCCATATTGTTTTTCAAAATTATCGTTGGGTAACTTGATTTTAATTAAATTTTTGAATGAAAAATGCAATACAAAAGTATTAAACAATTATCAACTCATTGGAAATTGAAAAAGGTATATCAGGATAAAGTTTTTATCCTGCCAGGTTTAAATTTTGAGTACCTTTAGAACATGAAAAACTAGAGCATGCTGACTTTGTTGTGAACAAATGGACCTTTGCTGCTGAACTACTACTACTACTACTACTACTACTACTACTACTACTACTACTACTACTACTACTACTACTACTACTATTATTATTATTATTATTATTATTACTAAACAGAGAATGCAAAGGGGAAGGAGAGTAGTTTTGCATGCCTTTAATGTTTAAACTTAATATCTCACATCTACCAGTCTTTGCTTATTTGTAAATGTGAAGATAATGTATTTGAAATTAACGAAAAAATCATATCACTATTGATAATTGTATGGAAAATTTTCTGTCTCAAGTATTAGTGAATAATTAATCATTAAGTATAAAATTAAACTATAAAAATATTTATATTTATTTAGAGTGTTACCTAAGTCATATCCTGAAGAAGAATGGTTTGTTACCATTAATTATACATACATTAAATTATGTTAATTTCAAATTTACAATTACTAACTTCTGTTTGATTATTAAAACAAGGTCATTAAATAGGAGATTTCTAAACCATCTTTTGATAGTTCATTACTAGTTTAATAATTATTAATGCCATATTTTCCTCAGACTGGTATATTAAATTTATGCTTAATTTCCATTAATTTGGTAAGAATAAGTTTATTGACATCAAAAGCTTTAAGAATAGATGAGTCCATTCTATTCTTGATCCTTGCTAAACGTATAGAGCATTATTTATTTATTGTCTGGAGTGTCATTTATTTGTAACCTGAGGAGAATCATTTGCTCCCCTTAATTAAAACACACACGCATATATTTATATATTATATCACAGAGGGCAGTGCTGGATTTCTTAATCATGTGGGGTGATTTAATATATGTATATATGTATTGTGACATGACGATTTTCATGAATTACAGATATAAATAATGTACTTTTGTGGATTCATCCATGTATGATTTTGACATTGAGTATACAGACATTTCAGCTTGATTATACAAGCCATCAACTGGCTGATGAAAAGAATATTACAAAAAATTGTTATAGAAGTGCTTAACACTGGTTTATAAGAATGTTAAAGTTTCACAATTTAGATTTTCCAGGATTCTATTTAGATGTGATACTCTCTACCAATGTAAGGTCAGATGAACCATTGAGATACTAAAAAGACCAAATTGTATCAATAAAATTGATGACACTTGCAAACTTCCTCCTCTTTGGAATAATTTTTTTAAAACACATATTCTGACTTTTATTATTATTATTTTTTTCAATTTTATATACTTGTTTTTCTGTTGATGACACTTTAACATTATTATTAACCATCATCGAGTTGATGGCTTGCGTAATGAAGTTGAAATACCCATATATTCATTATCAAAATCATACACAGATGAATCCACAATATATATATATATATATGACTACAGATGTAAGGTTGTAGTTAGTGGAATGATCTTCAGACATGGGGGTTAATTATGAATAATCATTATACAATGTCCAATCAAGAGTATTTCCTAGAATAAGATATTAGCTAATCAAAGGCTAGATATTGTTATTCCAAAACAAATATTTTTTTTTGGTCTTCCTCTTTTTTTATTGTCTTCAGTCTCAGACATCATGAACCTTCTATAATATTAGTCATTACTCTATACAAAGTATAAAAATTAAGTTTCTGTGTTTGTGAAATCTCATCTCAATATTTAAATAATGCATTGCAATTCTGAATTTTTCTATTTTTTTTTTTTAGCTTAAGTCCTCAAAAATTATGAAAATAATACCAGAAATATGTTGAATAGACTGACAATCCTTAGTTACAATTTTTGTTCAAGGCAGTACAATCACCAATGAGGTAGGTTAGAAATGGATTTGGAATCGCCTATTATGGATATTGAAGGCTTAAAAATATAGTATAAGCCAGATTGTTTTGCCTGGTGAATTTCACTAAAGTGAAAGAAATAATATCAGAAATAGAGATTTAGCTGAAGATAATGGTAATACTACAGGTTAATAGTATAAATGGTTTTCAAAATATAGTTACATGAAATGTTTGAATTCATTGAAACTCAAATGAAGGACATCTGTGGTAAATAAGGAGCTATTATGATTTAAAATCAATAGAGCTATTCTTAATGAAGCTAATTATTTAGAGGGAAAATGTTTACTAGAATAAGGAAATGGTTTCAGGTTTTTTTTTTGGGGGGGGGGGAGGGGAGGTGAAAGGGGATGGCCATTGACCAGTAAAAAAAACTGGACTGTATTGGATTTGCTAAAAGTCAATTATTTTAATACCTTCTATTTTGGAATTTTTCAATGTATCAATGATAGACTAATGGTACTAAAACTTGGATTGCACAATGGCACTGCTACTCATTTTATTAAAGCTTATGCTCTAATGTTAGATTCAGATAATGAAAGATTTATTCCTTGCTAGATAGCATTATCACATTAATATTATTAAAAATCAATTTTTTTCTCTTTGGTGATTTTAATGCATGTGTTAGTATAAACAGTAAACTTTGTCAAATATGAGAAATAATGATAACGGCATTGTAAACTCATTTGACCTATTATTGTTACATTTTTGTACAACACATGTATTGACCAAAAGAATACTGACACATTTATGCTTAAAACAATCATATTTACTTACATTATAATTAGGGATCATAATACCCAAGAAATTCATATAATGCATACTCTTAAAGTACTGCTTCTTGGTCATGTTAGAAAAATACATCGATTCATGAAATGGTGAAATAGAATATAAAATTATTACGTTTGACCGTATATTTAAATAGTTATGACTTTATAAATTATTCACCCCTGTACATTATAGGCCCTGAATGTTTTAAGTACTATGTTCATAAACGTTAGCAATGAGGCATTTAGAGGTTGCTGTTTTTACCGTGTGTAACGTGGAGAAACAGCGCCGCGTAGTGGGCTAGAATCTTGGTAGGTTCTGATAGCAGACGACACATAAGCTAAATGTGTTTTTACGGCAATCAGCGCCACCTAGGTTCTTGGTAGCAGACAATGTAAGCTTGTGGACGGTTCCTGTGCATACGCATGGTGAACAGCGCCACCTAGCGGCAGGAAAAAACGTCATCTGCTTTCGAGGCCCCTACCCTGTATGTTCTGTGTGAAAACACAGAAACAGCGCCTCTAGCGACCACATAGCAGGTCGGGTTAAAGTACCAATAGTTGTATTAAAAATAAATTTTATTTTAATTATAGTCACAAGAAATTTAACATTTAGTTTTTAGAAACATCATGTTAAATTTCAATGATTATTAAGCACTAAAAATTCTAATTTAGGCAATCATGACTGTTATGTTACTTAGAAGTCTATTATTTTTATATCTTCTCCTTCCTTTTTTGTACTTCTCTTCATATATTCATATATATATATTAAAATTTTTTTAACATCTCTTATACACTTCAATGAAGTATTTTTATAATTTCTTCTTTATTTTGCTTACAGTTTTGACTGTTCTGCAGTCTTCTGTGTTAAAGTATATAAGAGATGTTAAAGAAATTTTAATATATATGTTACTTAGACATGAAATTCTTTTAAGAAATGTGGTATGTGCAATTAAATCTATTCTTGGATTTATTAAATTTTACAATGGTTATGATTGATTTTCTAACAATGTTCTTATTATTAAAAGAAAGCAAATTACATGTTCAGCAGTACAATCAATATAAAAGTTCATGCTGGGTTTGGGAAAAGATAAGGGGGATTTAGATATAAAGGCCATAGAGTAGACAAAGATTATGTTGTGGAAATGGGATGGAGCAGATTATGGGAAAGCTTAGGGTGGGGAATGGAAGGGGAAGGTAAAGTGGCTAACAGGTTTCTTTGGGCACAGTTGCTGAGAGATTCCTGACTCCATTTAAGGAGAAGTTATGATACATCACATCATATCACATCAAAGGTGGAAGTTTATCCAATCACTGACAAGAATTCTTAAAAATGTCTGGTGGATTAGAACTGCAAAACGAACAGGCATTCAATGATCGTGATATCTTTAAATTTTTTTGGTGCAATGAAAGTAATTGTAAGGACTTAAAAAATGGTATTATAATTCTATTAAACACATGAGTGACACTTTCTTATATGTTCACAATGATATTTCATACAGATGGAAAGGATGTTTTTTTTTCATATGTCAAATGGGTTGACTGGAAAGTGGCTTGGAAGACAGCTATGCTAACCACTAGGCCATCAACGCTTGACTGGAAAGGGTGTTTTGATCATTTTTTGAATAAAGATACAAAAATTGAAATGATCACTTTTAACGATATCTATTCTATCTATGGTTTGGGCAAAGATAACCAGCTCAGGAAAATTAAGACAGCCCTTTATAATCTTAAAAAATGAAAAAACTGCTAGAAATATTAAAAATTTGGTCATATGTTGGTTTCAAAAATATCGGAATTGACTAATGAAGTTATGTAGTATAATCTTGTATCAGTTTTAAAAATAAAAGAAGTAGACAAGATTTTTAGTAATTATCATAACAATATGTACTTTCAAGTATTTAGTTGAAAGAGTTGCTTCAAGTCCTAGATGAATGGAATACATAGTTTTTGTTGATAGACAAATGCAAGGAAGATGTCAGGATCAAACAGTGAATTACATATTACCTTAATTTATTCAATTAATCGAACAAGACTATGGCATTGCTTGAAATTACTTAATGGTACATCAACATTTATTTTTGATAACAGACAAACCCCATACAAGTCCACCTTCCACCAGAACAATGATAAGCTTTAAAATCCCTATCTAATCACAAGCCTTCTGACATCCATTGATTACTCTTTCACAGTCATACTGTATGGAGAGTTTCTGTTTATCAACAATTAATGTGCTAGTATAGGAGATGTGATCATGTGATGCTTAATGGTTTAACATTTATTTGTATTATACAGATGCTACATGATAGAATTACTAGGAAGGATTATTACTTCAAATGAAAAATTTGTTATATTTGAACTGAAAACTGGTATTGAACAATGATATGTATTAGCTCCTATCTTGTTTTTGGCTTTTATTGCGGGGATCTTCAGAATGGTTTATAGATAGCTTAATAAATCAAGGATAAAGATGCAACATAAATTGATGGTAGACTTTTTAATTCAAATTAATTTTTTAAAAAGCAACCCAAAATCTTTATCTTCTTGACTTTTGATTTATAAGCTGATGATTTTACTATTTCTGCCCTTTCAAACAGCATTCTATGGAAAGTACTTGTTGTTTTGAATGTAATATATAAAGATTTTGCTTTAGTAATCAATATTAAAAAAAAATAATCTAGAACTTAATTTGCTAGTAATAAAGAAAAATGTTCATTGACTTTTAATTGTATGGTTATCAATTTGAAAATGTAAGCTAATTTAAATATCGTGATAACCTTATGAATAAAAAAAGTGAACTTCAATGTTGAGATGCAGCACAGACCTCAAAGAGCTGCCACTTTGCTTTTAACAAATTAAAAGATAGGATATTCATCACAGCAAAATAACTACTGCAGCTAAATTAACCATATACTGAACTCTCATTTTATTCTAAAAATACAATGGCAAGATTATACCATCAATCAATACATTCTTCAGTTTGCTTTATGCAATACCAGAGAGTTCATTGTTATAAAGTTCTATCTTCACTGGAATATACATGTCAAATGAATGAACAATATATCATACATTTTTAAATATCAAATCTGAGCCTGATTTTTATGGGAGATCCAGACCCCATTTATATTATAAGGGTTGTCTTAAAATATTACAAAGAAGTACAATATTGGTTGTTTCCAATGGTAAACCAGGGCTGAAGATAGAATACAATGGAGAGCTACAATCAGATATGGTGTGGAAGTGTTTTAGGAAAACAAATTTGCAGCAGAAGTTAAATTATACCATTTAAAAATGTCCTATAAATAGAGTAATGGACCAGTATGTTTTATATGTAGATGTATTTTTATTCATTGACTGTTTTCTATAATCAACACAAAACTCATTTCTAGTAGGATTTTTGCCCCCCCCCCCCACGAAGTCATAATAAATATCCATTGCTGATAAATTTATTTACATATTATCAATAATTAGAGGTGATTTGAACACAGACTTTCAAGATTCCTTCAGTTATTCACTCCATCTTATATAACTGATACATGACCTCATACACATGAAAAAGATAAATGATATCCAATTTATGTATTTCATGCTGAACCAGCATTCATCATTTATCTAGCTTTAGTATATACAACATACTTGTATTCAAGTATTATACATTAGCAATAATTATTACTTAAATATTTTAGTATACATATTATTGATGTTTTTTTTATTTTTGTGAAATATGAGGTTTAATTTTATAATAATTATTACTAACACTTATAACTAGATTAATTACCGTTATTCTTTTTATATTCCTTTTCAATTTCTTTTAATCATACTGTTTTCAGTCACTTAGGTTAGAACAGAACTGATATCTTAAGCTCCTTATGCCATCAGTTAAGTCTCTGTGCCAACTATAACAATATGTGTTTATACCAGTGGTCCTCAACCTTTGGTCCATGGAATGGTACCGGGCCACAGAAGTTTTCTGCTGGTCCGTGGTAGTCTGGCAAAAAAGTTTGTAATAACAAAATAATAAGAGTTTAAACTTTTAATTAATATAAACAATTTTTATTTATTTTTTCATCTCATTTTTACCCAATTAAAAAAAAAAAACAGAATGAAAACAAAATCTAATCAATCATGCATAAATTAATTTGTTTTTCTAGTTATCACATATGTTTATGGGGGTAGAATTAAATTTTTTTTACTTTTCTAAAAAAATTCAAAATTAAAAAAAAAAGTTTTTTATTATACAAACTCCATATATATACACCTGGGTCTCATTTTATGCAGTAGATAGGTTCCTTAGAAAACGCGCACAAAAATAGACTTAACTTATCTTGAGAAATGGGGGATACATACTGTAATTTTCCAAAAATCGCATAAAAGCAAAGCAACAATGTAAAATTACTTTAAAATTCGCATTAAAAAAAATAAGAAAATAAAATATGACTAATAAAAACTTTCAAATTTGAAAAAAATTGATACAAGACAAACTTTTTTTACTTTTTTTATTGAGTACAGTATTTAATTTTATTCAAAACAATATATTTTTATGCATAATTTACATTTTTTCATACATGTACGGTATTTTAATCATTATTGCTCTTTGAGACATCATATTCATCACAAGAGGAAATACAACTAATGCCAACTTCATTTTTTTAAGTTGGTCTTATAGTGGATTCACCCAAACTAAAATGTTTTCCAATCACTGTTGATCCTTCCCATTTCACTAAGTGATCCAAAATTGAAATTTTTGTTTCCAAAGAAATTCATTTTCTTGGGTGTTTTTTCCTCTCCATTAGGGTAAACTAAAAGTTTAAAATAAAAATAAGAACTTAGACTTACGATAATAAAAAGACATCCATTCACCACTGTTCGGCAAAATTTAATTTAAACTAACAATTAAAAATTAAATTCTTATTTTTGTCTTTAATTTTCAATTCCATTTAAAAATCAAATTTCATCGTTTCATATCACATTAATTTCAGATCACGTTACGTAATTTTTAAATTGTTAATTACAATTAAAAAATCAGATTTTAATTGTCAAATTTAATTGTGCCCTCTGCTATTACTCACCGTTTACAAATAAACTGGTGGACACTAAATGATTAATTGATTACATACTCTTTTTTAAAAAAGCAAAAATAGAATGTGATTTAAAATGCAAAAACAATAATGTGCAAAGTATTGGCATCTGTAATGTTTGAACAGATTTACAATATAATCTTGTAAAAATTAATGTGTGTATATAAAATGGGGGAATCCTGATTTCAAGTGAATTATGAACTTCTTTATTGATCACATGATCACATTTCCTATACTAGCACATTAATTGTTGATAAACCGAGCAAAACTCTCCATACAGTATTGCCACCTGTGCTAAACAGAGTAATCAATGGATGCCAGAAGGCTTGTGCATAAAATCCCTATCTAATGCCTACTCATCCAATATCCCCAGACAAGTTTCTGGCTTGTGGCCTTCACCAGTGAGGAGCTTTGGATCTGAGAGCACTGCATCTAGATCTTAGCATCTAATGCAACCCTCTAGCAACCACCTTTTATCTCTACTTAACTACAAAACTATGAGAATGAAATTGAAAACACAAAAAATATTTTCAATCTAAGCTCAATAGCTTATATAGTCATATGGGTCTGAACTCAGTTCAGCACCCATACATTTTGGTGTCTTTGGCTCTTTACAACCATAGCCACCACTATCCTATTAGGCAGGATTGGTATTAAACCATTAAGCATCACATGATCACATTTCCTATACTAGCACATTAATTGTTGATAAACAGAGCAAAACTCTCCATACAGTATTGCCACCTGTGCTAAACAGAGTGCTAGTATAGGAAATGTGATCATGTGATGCTTAATGGTTTAACACCAATCCTGCCTAATAGGATAATGGTGGCTATGGTTGTAAAAGAGCCAAAGACCCCAAAATGTATGGGTGCTGAACTGAGTTCAGACCCATATGACTATATAAGGTATTGAGCTTAGATTGAAAATATTTTTTGTGTTTTCAATTTTATTCTCATAGTTTTGTAGTTAAGTGGAGATAAAAGGTGGTTGCTAGAGGGTTGCATTAGATCCTAAGATCTAGATGCAGTGCTCTCAGATCCAAAGCCCCTCACTGACAAAGGCCACAAGCCAGAAACTAGTCTGGGGATATTGGATGAGTAGGCATTAGATAGGGATTTTATGCACAAGCCTTCTGGCATCCATTGATTACTCTGTTTAGCACACGTGGCAATACTGTATGGAGAGTTTTGCTCTGTTTATCAACAATTAATGTGCTAGTATAGGAAATGTGATCATGTGATGCTTAATGGTTTAACACCAATCCTGCCTAATAGGATAATGGTGGCTATGGTTGTAAAAGAGCCAAAGACCCCAAAATGTATGGGTGCTGAACTGAGTTCAGACCCATATGACTATATAAGCTATTGAGCTTAGATTGAAAATATTTTTTGTGTTTTCAATTTCATTCTCATAGTTTTGTAGTTAAGTGGAGATAAAAGGTGGTTGCTAAAGGGTTGCATTAGATCCTAAGATCTAGATGCAGTGCTCTCAGATCCAAAGCTCCTCACTGACGAAGGCCACAAGCCAGAAACTAGTCTGGGGATATTGGATGAGTAGGCATTAGATAGGGATTTTATGCACAAGCCTTCTGGCATCCATTGATTACTCTGTTTAGCACAGGTGGCAATACTGTATGGAGAGTTTTGCTCTGTTTAACTTCTTTATTGCATAAAATCTATTACAGTAATTATAAAGTGTTGAAAATATTGAAATTATTAGATGGAAGTCGAACTTTGATAATGCACTATTACTTTAAATATGACATAAGTGCACAAAATTTATAATATTTAAAGTAATAGCACATTATTGGAGCTTGACTTCTGACCTAATATTTTTATCGTATAAAAGAAAACCGCATACAAAGATATTAAGAAGAAACATGAATCACTTAACTTCAAAATTGCATTAAATAAATCCGCATAAAACAAGATCCAGGTGTATATAACTTCATCTTGTATATTTAACATTGTTGTTTTGATCAGTTATAACAATTATGCTCATTTAAGGCTAAGCAGTTTACATTTTTAAAAAAATTTATCTATAAACTTCTGCCAGTCCGCGAAACCTTATCCTTATTTTTGCCGGTCCACAAAACCTTATCCTTATTTTTACTGGTCTGCAGGTGTGAAAAGTTTGAAGATCACTGGTTTATACAACTACATTTTCATTCTTTACCTTATTTTAGTTTTTGTCTTTCTATGTATTTTTTTTCAACTTTGTTCTTTATCCAGTCATTTATCTTTATTTTTCTATGAATATAACAATCATAATCATTTGTGAATAATTATGACATCTATCAAGCAGAACTATTTTATTTTAATCAGTTATATTATTAAGGTGATAGGGATTGAATAACTTCTCATTCTATGCCATTTATTAAACTGAAATGATTATATTGCAATTTAAGATAATCAAGATAATGACCATCAAACCCAAATTGTTCTCCAGCATTATATTGGATTATATTTAGTACATGGATTCTCAATAATGTAGATGCTAACTTCTCTTCAGTGTCATTTTCTGGATAAAAGCTTTACTTATCTATTTGGGGAACTTATAATATGTATGACATTAACAAAATAATCTATGATAGAATTACTGTGGTTACATAAACAGAAAATGATAATAACAGAAATAGAATAAAATTGTTGTGATAATTTGATAATGGTTAGGTGATTAAATAAACTATTGAAAAGGAAACCCCAGTATTTTCAAATATTATATATGACTATAGTACAAAATGGAGATGGTTCTTTATCTATTAGTATTTAAAGTTGTAATTATAAATTTATTTAACGCACATTGATTATGTAAGTAATATTTACTAAGGCAATAAACCTCAAGCAATGTGCACTTAAAAATGCAAAGGTAGGGACCTCCACAAGTCTTAAACACAAGCTTACACTTTGGAAGAAAAGAGGGGAACCTTCTTTACTTCAACCTACTTTCTATATAAATAGGTGAAGCTGAAGCGGTTATATCTGAGAGCTTGAAGCTATTCAATACTTCACTGATTAAGTCCACAATTCCTATTACACATTATTACTTGTGAAATCTATCGATTTACAATGAGTCAATGGAAAGATCTTATAGTTAGAAATCTATTACGATAATTTAAAGTTGTAATTATAAATTTATTTAATGCACATTGATCACTAAGTAACATTTACTAAGGCAATAAACCTCAAGCAATATGCGCTTGAAAATGCAAAGGTAGGGACCTCTACAGGTCTTAACAACAAGCTTACACTTTGGAAGAAAAGAGGAGAACCTTCTTTACTTCAACCTACTTTCTATATAAATAGGTGAAGCTGAAGCGGTTAGATCTGAGAGCATGAAGCTATTCAATTTATAATTACAATTTTAAATTATTGTAATAGATTTCTAACTATAAGATCTTTCCATTGACTCATTGTAAATCGAAAGATTTCACAAGTAATAACGTGTAATAGGAATTGTGGACTTAATTAGTGAAGTATTGAATAGCTTCACACTCTCAGATCTAACCGCTTCAGCTTCACCTATTTATATAGAAAGTAGGTTGAAGTAAAGAAGGTTCCCCTTTTTTCTTCTAAAGCATAAGCTTGTGGTTAAGACCTGTAGAGGTCCCCATGTTCACATTTTCAAGTGCACATTGCTTGAGGTTTATTGCTTTAATAAGTATCTATTAGTATTGTAAATCAAAATAAATACATGCAAAACGTATATAAAGAAAAGTTTGGTTTAATATTTTAACAGCATGGTATGCTAAGCATGCTTTTGATTAATTGGCTTTTAAAAGTGCAAGATTAATCTAAAACAGATACATGAAAAGTAAAGTATGCGATATACTCAGTAATAAACCAGATTGAATATTAAGCAATATTTTTAAAATATATTGTTTGAGAAGTTTAACAAAATGATGTTAAGCTGATGCCATGTAAATCAGTGATTAATGGATTCAAAACAATTTTTTGTAATGAGCATTAATACATTTTATTTAAAAAAAGTTTTTAATATAAATCATTTGTATTATGTTAGATTTGATAGAGTATTTGTTAAACTTCTGTGCATGGTGAATGTTTAAGTTAATATTAGAGTATAAGTTTAACATTTATTGAATCTGCTTTGCACCAGTTTGATCCATTTTTTGGTATAAAGTTTAGCTGCAGATTATTGCCTAATATTCATAATGCAGCATCAAGGTAAAACAACCATTTTATTTATGTATGTGTGTGTGTGTGTGTTAGTAATACATTCATATTTACTTGGTTCTTTCATGATGTGCCTTTCAGAGTATCAGTAAATTGCTGCAAACTTTGGATGAAGAAGATACAACAAACAGCTTTCATATAATTTATGAGATGTATAATAAAAGGTCATACAATAACAAATAGTATATTATTTAATACAAATAATATCTATCAGCAACGTTTTATTTCTCATCTCATTGTAACATATATATTATTATGAATGTTGACAGTCCATTCTATTGTTTTTCAAACAAAACTTTTTTCTCACCCTCTTTTTTTATAACTATTATGTTTATTATGTAGCAATGAAAAAACCCGCACACAACATTATTATGCACTTATAACTATACCATAAAGCTAAAAGTAATGACATTGTTTATTATTTATTTTTAGTTTATATTATTATTATTATCATTAATATGGATTAATATAAAAATATATATATTATTTTTATGTATAATCACATATATGAGTTATAATATCGATTACAAGTGTTATATTTTTATGTATAATCACATATATGAGTTATAATATCGATTACAAGTGATAACACACATTTTCTCTCTCTCTCACACACATAATATATATATATTATAATTGAAATAATATTTTTAAACGGTTTATAAACAATTCAAACAATCTTTAAATCCGCAGAAGTACTTTCGGTTACTTTCAAACCTGCCTCAACTGCTATTAAATTCAAAAACTAAAAGCGGAAGCAAACGTCATCAATTCAAATTCCACGAATCTTGTATTTTAATGTTAGAAGCTTGTCGATTTATCAAATGTGTTTTATTCCTGTTTATAAAAATTGCCTCTTTAATTTTTCTTTTACTATGGTTTCTCTCTTCATGAAGAATTTTCACATTTTCTTCATGAAGAGAGAAACCATAGTAAAAGAAAAAATTAAAGAGGCAATTTTTATAAACAGGAATAAAACACATTTGATAAATCGACAAGCTTCTAACATTAAAATACGAGATTCGTGGAATTTGAATTGATGACGTTTGCTTCCGCTTTTAGTTTTTGAATTTAATAGCAGTTGAGGCAGGTTTGAAAGTAACCGAAAGTACTTCTGCGGATTTAAAGATTGTTTGAATTGTTTATAAACTGTTTAAAAATATTATTTCAATTATAATTACAATATTATTTTTAATTAACGGATATTTTTATTTATTTTACATATATATATATATATATACAGAGAGAGAGAGAGAGAGAGAGAGAGAGAGAGAGAGAGAGAGAGAGAGAGAGAGAGAGAGAGAGAGAGAGAGAGAAAGAGGGATAACAATATTCTCAACATACATCTAAGGGGAAATATAGCTTGCATAAATATTGGTTAGTTTTCAAATAACAAGCATGCTTGAGGTTTTTTTCAGCACAACCCATTAAATATCTAGTATTGATCAGTAAATAGGTCTCTAATTATTATTAACTGAAGGAAGATGATTACAGATTAATAATAATAATTGATCAATGTACTGATTGCAAGAACAAAAACAATATGGATTGTAATATGCTTCTATAGACATTCAACCCATGGTTGACAAACACATTTTTAAACAGAAAAATTAAAGAATTAAAAATTATCTTCCATAAGCACTTTGAAAACTGATAAGGTAATAAATTTAAGAAATAAATATTTTTTGATATTTAAAAAATCTTATAATTTAATAAAAAATCGTTTTATGAAATTTTCTTTCTGAGAAACAGCCATTAATTACTAACCCAAGCATCCCAAGCATTGAGAGTGAATTTTAGAATTATTATTATTTTTTTTTAAAAAACAAAAAATTTTATTAACAAAGTTTACATGGTTTCATGATACTGTTTTCATACATGGTATACTGCATGACTGATTGCAAAAGTTCATAAGATCAAACGCTTGGTAGATCAATCCTGGACCAAGTCTCTTTGTATAACCATTCTGGTGCAAGCAGCCGGTCCCTGGCACTTATGCTCTTGACAAGACCTATAAAGGTCTCTGTGACTGAAGATCCTGAATGATGGAAAACACATTCACATCTGGTCAACCAGACTGCAAAGGTAAGGAAGACAGAGAATCGGATAAGAGAAAAAATTCCTGTCTTGATGGCATTCTGGATATTTAAGGCTTCTCCGATGTCAGATGTAACTTTCTCTGTGATGAAGTTTCTGATTTGGAAAAGAAACAGACAATTATAAAGTAAATGTTGGATGGTTTCATTGGCAGTATTACATAGCTGGCATTGAGGATTGATTTTGGTGAATCCTCTTTTCCATACTAAGAAATGGTTAGTGGGTAAGGATGAGATGTTGAGCTTTAAGATAAAATCTATGTATTTTGGTTCAACAAACCAGTTCTTCAATTTTTTAAGCAATGGTTTATTGTCTATGTTCAATGTGGTCAGGAGGGCAGTCTGGTTTTGAAATCTGAGGTTATAGGCCTGCCAGTAGGTTATTTTACCTTCAAAAGAGGTTTTAGATAGATTTATCAGCTTGGTGACATGTAACCAAATAATTGTGGCCCATCTGCTAGCAAGAGGTGGCGGTGTGTCTGTAGGTTCCACTGGAGTGGCTAGGTTTAGTTCTGGCTGTTTTAAGTGAATTGCATGTAGAACTGCAATTGCCTTCTGTAAATAGATTGTTGAAACAGAGTGCAATCCAAGTCCATTTAACTCTCTGGGCATTTGCATCTTACAGATGCTGATGGCAACAATCTTTCCACTCCACATGAGCTTTGAACACAGTGAGTTCATTGACGACTGAAATGCTTTAGTGGGTTTAATTATGGGAAGATAATTCAATCTCGGAAACACCAGCATGTTGAGAAGGGCTACTTTGCCCGGCAGGGAAAGAGAGATTCGGGATAAAGATCGAACCACTTTGCTAGTTTTTTCCAAGATGGAGTGTTGTATATCTTTTGCCATAGCAAGTCTGAACTTGGCCATAGGAAAACCGAGGAAGAGTTGCGGCTCAGCTGTAAAGACTGACGGAATCACTGAGCCATTACTGATTTTCCACATGGAGGACTTACTGTAGTTGATGTTCAGATTTAGTTTCTTTGAATATTTATCAATGATTTGTGTGAAGGTGAGTTTTATCGGGGAGAAAGATGGTGACATCATCAACATAGGTTATGTGTTGTACATGATGTTTCAGGGCTAGCACGAAAATTCCAGGGAGTCTGCGCTCAATCTCTTTGAGCATAGATTTATATAGGTGATGAAGCAGAGAGTGGTGAATGGCGATCCCTGGGGAATGGAAAGATGAGGTCTGAAACCATTGGACAGTCTTCCATCCAGTGACGTAAAGATAGATCTGTTCAAAAGCAGATTACCAATAATTCTGGTATAGATGCCAGGGATTTGATAATCAAGGAGAGTCTGGAGTAGGACAGTGGGTATAACAGAGTCAAAAGCTGAGGCAAAGTCAAGTTGAATAACTATAGGCTTGGATTTTTTGTGCAGTCTGATGTGTTCTACCAGAAGAAGAAACGCTGTGCTGCATCCGTGGTGGAAGAGCCCTTACGTACAAATTGATATGCGTGATGTGTGTATAGAGTTGATCTTGGATTTTGTCCTTGACTATGGCATCAATGATCTTAATTAGGAGGGGATTCATGGAAATGGACCTTATGTTGGATAGAGTAGAGGGATTGATGGGCTTTTTTAGGAAAGGAATAAGGGCCACAGGGTACAGGTCTGGAATGTTTTGAAACTCTCCTGCCAGAATATCTATCATCCACAGTACAATGGGGGCTGTGAAATGTCTCAGGCGGACAAGTACAAATCTTGGAATTCCATGGAGTACGGATGAACACTCTCTGGATAGGCCATGAGCTTTGGATTATCTGATTTTCACTGATATCATGAGCGATCCCATCTTCCAAGTGATTCCAGATGTTTCCAATTTCAAATTTATAATTCTGTAGCCTGGCCTGAAAGTGTTCATGAATCTTTGCAAGCATTGCTGGGTCACTGAGGCAACCTTGATCTACTGACAATGAAGTAGGTGTGGGTCTGGCCACCGAACCAATTGCCCAGCGAATGTGGCTGTGGGTCCAGCTATGCTGGTTGGCCAAGAAGATTTTAGACCTTTTAGTAGCAATGTAATGCACGAGGACCTTTTGCTTGTTATGGTATTGAGTTTTTAGCTCCAAAATATCTTGGGGATGAATGTCAAAATGGTGTAGAGATTTTAACCTGTTGTTTATGGCATCCAAATCTTTTAATAGTTGATTTGGACCTTTGGTTTTCTTTGTGTACGAGTCTATGAGTGAGCTCAATATACCGGTGAAAGATGACCAAGCCTGTAGTGGAGCCAAAGTAAGAATTTTGATTTTTTGGAACAAGATATATGCTTCAGAGAAAATGAGTTCTGGAGTTGCAGCTTTGTTGAGTAGTCTAATGGTAGGTGTATAATCTATATGAACTGCGGTGGTGGGATCTATATGAAGTGAAATTAGAAGAGCTAAATAATCAATGAAGGGTACCAATTGAAGCTTGGCGCATATGTCAAAGTGAAGTTCAGGTGAATAGTAGAGAAGGTCAATTAGGGATTTCTTTTGCAGTGTGTAGAAGGAGAATGATCCAGGAGGGAAAAACCCCTCTCCACACAAGAGGACTCTATTAATTAAGTGAAGATGTTTTTTGTTGAAGTTATCGTAACTCATGTTGAAGTCACCAAAAAAAAACAATAGGGGAGGCATCTGAAGAGAGAAGAGAGTTGATTTTATTGATTACTAGTTGTGCTGAGTAAGCATCATTTCTGATGTACAAGTAAATGATATTTATTGCCATATTTCCAAAAGTGAACTTAATGACCAATAGATCATTGCTAAGGTGTAGTGTTCTGAAAGAGCTGTAGGTCAGGTTCTTATTGATTATAAAAGCAACTCCAGAAGATGCTGTGTTTGAGAGTACATAATGAAATAGACCATATTGTTGCATCAATTGAGTTATTTGGTAATTTGAGTTTATATGTAATTTAGTTTCAGATAGACAGACTATGTGGAGGTCTGTTTTGTCTAGCCATCTTTTAAGTGCAAAGACATGGCCCAGAGAGTTAAAACCCCTTATGTTTATTCCGGCCAATTTAATAAGCATGTTGAGTTGTTACAGAGATTTGTAGGTTATGTATACTAAGCTGTGATTAGTACATCACATAGGGGTGATTATTGACATAAAATTCTGATTTTCACTAAGTGGTTTGTCAGGGTCATGTGACACCATTACCAGTTGAGTTGGAACAGGTATTTTGGAGCTTAAGTAGGGGTTGGAATTGTGTTTATCTTCATTGTGATCATTTTCAAAAGCTGTGTTTTGGGAAGAGCTGCTTTCTTGTGTGCTGAGTGATTGAGCTAGTTTAGTTCTTTTTTCTCTCTTTTTTCTCAAGTTAGTAGCATGGCTTTGCTGCTTGTTTTTGTCATCATTGTCTGAGTCAGCCGTAGATGAGTTAATGTCTTCTGGCTGTGAGCTGAATGAGTCTTGGGTTTTTCTTTTGTTGTTTGGAATGGGATGTTCTTGTTGAGACTTCATGACTGGAAGAGTTTGTTTTGTTGATAATGGTTCACTGTTGGATGATCTTCCTTTGCGTGAGTTTTGAATGCTTCTTGCATCTTCTGGGGTGTCATGTTGGTAGCTGATGTTTGTTGTTTTGGGTTCATATGGGTGCTGGTGTGGTTTTGTGTCTTGTGTTGTAGAATGGGAGGCTGGAATTGTTTGACCGGTGTGTAATCATTAGATGAGTTGGTTGTTGGTCCATTTCTAGATTATTTTCCAACAGTGAGTCAGTGTTGGAGTCTTGTATCTGCACTTTTATGTGGTCCTCTGTGTTAGTGGGTGAAGAATATGATAGCTGAATTAAGTTTTGCATATTTTTTTTGCATCTATGATTTTTTGCTTTTCCTACTGTTGCAGACATCACAAATTCTGTTTGGGCATGACCTTACAAGATGTGATCGGTCTCCACAGTGGAAACACTGAGGTTGTACACCTCGAATAGCTATGTAAATTGGACATTTTTTTCTTCCAGAATTATAGGAATATCCGATGGAGTGACACCTTGATTGAGCTTGAGAGAGAAGGCAGCGCTGTTGGATGGAAGCTCAATATCTACCCTTCTCTCTGCGAGGTACTTGAAACTAGTTAACACACCATATCTAGCAAGCAGCCTCTGTAGATCAGCATCAGTGAAATTAAAGTAGCAGTTACATGCTATTCCATAGGCTGTTCTTGGTTTATTCATATCTATTTTGATGAGATATCGGTCTTTTAAGAACAGTTGTTGTCTTTTAAAGAGTTCTTTCTGTAATAGATTCTGAAACTCAATAATGAAGTAGCATCTGTTAGGTTGGTGATAGACCCTGCGAATAGATTCTGTTAATTGAAGACTTTTAAGAAGCAGAAAGAGATCATCCATTGGAAAAGTGAATAACTGACAGAGGTCGTTAGTGGTGGTTAGAATCAATGTGTTATCGCTGTGGTAGTTGAGGAAGGAATTAAATAACACTGAAGGAATTCTAGAATTAAATTCTTGGCTTATGGCTTCATAATTGTTCATATAGGACTGTGAAAGTTGGTATGGTTCTGTGTTGATCTCATCATTGATTGAGATAAGGTTATCATCATCAATGAAGTCCATGACATTGTGTTGAATATCTGGTTCAGTTGCTTCTTGGATATGGGCTTTAGATTTATTGTTTCCCAATACCGTAGCATAGCTTCGGTTTTTTGTTAGGTTGGAATTGACATTTGTATTTGATGTTGAAGGTTGAAAACCTATAGTATGATTACCTGCTAGATTGTGGTCAGAGATTGCATTATTGGTTTGAAAATTGGCATTAATGCATGAAAAATCTGTTTCAATAAAGTTTATTTCAGTCGTTGATATTAGCGGTTTTCCTAAATTTATTATTGGATCAATATACGAATTGTGTATTTTGCTATTGGATTTCGAATTGAATTTTCCACTTGAATTTTGTTTTACATGTATAAAACCATCAGATTGCGGCTGAGTATTTTTACTTATTTCTCCTTTATGAGCTTTTAATTTTGTTTGTAAAGTGATTTTTGGTTCATCTAAAGGATCGTTACAGAGATCTATAGCCGTTACCAGTGATACGCCACCTTCATTTAAAAACTTTTCAAAACTTGTCGTGCTGAAATCTCCAAAAGGATTTTCTGCTAGATTTGGGCTATTTTTGGACATATGACGTTGTTTTGGGTGTTTAGTATGTGGGTTTTCAGGTGCATTGATAAGTTTAGATAAGTCTTGTGAGATATTAGTGGAAAATTCTGATTTTTTTAAGGTTTACGGTCGAATTTACCGTAACAACTTTTTGCATTTTAGAAATCGCGGTCGTGTTATTTTTGTTTGGATTCACAAGAGTTTCTTTTGATTGCTGAATGCTTTTACTTTTTTTTTATTAAGAAAGCCAAGGCCTTCCTGCTTTGTATCAACCGATTTAGAGTAATTTTGATAGCTTATATTATTATTTTTTTCATTAGGGCTTATGTTAAGCATGGAAATAGATTGCTTTACGTTACTATCACTGTGCGATCTTGTTAGCTGGGTTGACCTTACGTTTTCCCTTTCTAGGAGATTATAGCTATGACTCATTTTTGTAAATAATATATTATAACACAAAAATAAAGCTTACCTGCTCTGATGAGCAGCTTGGATTGAAAGACTTTTTTGATTTAATATTTTTAATAAACTTTTTAAAATGAGTAGATGTGAAGAAATGAATTTTAGAATTATTCGGTGCAACAATTTTATATTTTTATTCATCTTTTATTGAAATGATTATATATATATATATATATATAGAGAGAGAGAGAGAGTAAGGAAATGTGATGGAGTGATGTGAAGAAAATAAAGGTCAAAGATCAGATAAAATGGATTGAACTTGGAGAGAGTGAATAGATAATGAAAAAATGATGATGATATATATATATATATAGTAAAATGACTCCATTGCTGGGGTAAAGTTCTGATGCCAGAACTGGAATCAAATTGATCTGAGGGCCATATGTTTTAGTCTGGTATCTATCCTTGCACTAAAATACACAGAGTAAAATGATTATTAGAAGAAAAATTAGTATAGATTTTAGAATAAGAGCAATGCTATAACCAACAGGAGGAAAAAAATATACTATGGACCTTGAGTTTTTTAAATCTATATTTAAATCAATAAAATACTTCTGTTAATTCAACTTATAAAATATAATATAACAATTCATCAATTGCTAAAATGGAGAATTATTAATATAATTAAAATAACTATTGCCAAGCACTTTAAACTCCTAAGAGTCCTTATCAAGGCAGTAAAAAACTCCTATTTTCTCCTAAGGGATAAATTCAACATTTCATTGCATTGGCCAGGAACAACTAATCGGAAAACTGGTTAATTTTGAATTCATAGCACAACATAAATTCTCTATAAGATATGATTAATTAATTTTGCGATAAAAAATGCAAGATTAAAAAATCATATACAAAATTCATCTTGTGCTATGAATTCAAAATTAACCAGTTTTCCGATTAGTTGTTCCTGGACAATGCAATGAAATGCTGAATTTATCGCTTAGGAGAAAAGAGGACTTTTTTACTGTCTTAATAAGGACTCGTAGGAGTTGAAAGTGCTTGGCAATAATTATTTTATTTATATTAATAATTCTCTGTTTTAGGAATTGATGAATTGTTATATTGTATTTTATAAGTTGGATTAACAGAAGTATTTTATTGATTTAAATATAGATTTAAAAAACTCAAGGTCCATAGTATATTTTTCCTCCTGTTGGTTATAGCATTGCTCTTATTCTAAAATCTATACTAATTTTTCTTCTTCTTTCTTCTAATAATCTTCAAAAGAAAATTCATTTTTATTTGATTTCTATATTTATTTTGCTTTCTTTTATTTTTATATATTTTTAAATCTTATTATTAATATTTATTAAATGGATGTTGGTATTAGTTGATTCAATTAAGGCGACGACAGCAATAAAATCATTTAAAGTTGTGTGAGCGAAAGCGATCATAGCAGACGACGTTAGCCTGACAGTATCTAATAATATATATGTAGAAGAAGAATAAATTGTTGATAAAAGACATTGTCATTCACTCATGTAAATAATTTATTTTTTTTAAAAAATAAATTTAAAATCTGTTTCTGAGGTTCCAAAAAAAATAACAATGTCTAATCTAATAGAAAATGGTAAATAATCATTTTACTAAAAGATGTAAGAGTTTGCTAAAAAAAAAAAATACAACACTTATAAGATTGTATATGTTTTTTTTTTTTAACAAGTATGAAATTTTTCTATGAAATAGCAGCCAACTCAACTAACCCTCCAAATGTTAGTTGGTAAAGGGATATCTGGTTACTTTTAGTTCGAAAATAAAGCAAGGATGGAAAAATTCTCAACCTCTTATTATTCAGCAAATGCCATCTTCTTTACTATTCCTTTATAAGGAACACTGCAGGCTATTTAAAGAATACCTTTTTTTAAACCTATATATAAACAAATTATAATACCAATCTTGATCAAGAAGTCCAGAATATAAAACAAATTATATTCTGAGTTGTCTGGCAAAGCTTTTTATTGGATTAAGTTTATCTATTTAGAAGTTTTCATATAAAAATCATTTGGTGTTATCATCATCATTTTCAATCATCATTGCAGGATGAAGATCCCACCAAGTTTAATCCAGTTTTTTCCCTCCATGGCTTCTCTGTATTACACCACCAAGCATCTTTATTTCATGCAATTGTATCACATATGGCAGGGGTCCCCAACCTTTTTGCACTTAAGAGCACATTCTATAATACCGGCCAGGTGGTGGGCACTATTTATTTGTTCAATGTAAATTTATAGTTGGATACTGTTAATAATACACATAATGTACAAAAAAATATTTATTTCAAAAATAAAATTTTAACATATAATTAACATTTATATTTTTATGTAAATTACTAAATTATATATAATATTACAAATTAAATTTATTGTATCAGAAATAATTTTTTATTGTGTTCGGATAGCGGCGGGCACATGCAAAATGATCTGCGGGTGCCATGGTGCCCACGGGCATAGGGTTGGGGACCTCTGACATATGGTATCTTTTGCCATCTTTTACAATCTCATCTATTATCATCTCTTTATGCAAAATGCCCAGCCGAGCTCTATTTCTGTGTCTTAATTCTTTCAGTGATCTCAATAATATCTCTGTTTTTTCATGCAAGTATTTCACTATTTACTCCTTTTAGTTAACGCAACATATATATCTCCATATTCTATTGGGTAATCTCACTGAGATATTTGTATTGTTCTTCTGTTAAGTGTTCAAGTCTCACAGATATATAATTGGTAAAATATATATATTAAAAACATTACTTTTCAAACACATTGGTATAATAACTTAAACATTATTTCCACCAAAAACACTTCATCCAAGTTTAATTGTATGAGTAGTTTCATCTATTATGTTTCCATTTGTATTAATAATCTGATCATGATATTTAATAACTTCTTCTAATTATGGTTATCAATCTTTTTTTTTCTGAGAACATTGCTTTAGACTTTCATTCCTCTTTAGTTTATGTATATATAAGTTAAATAATAAGTTTAATCATGTGCAAGACTAAATAGATTTATAAGTAATCATTAAAATTAGTCAATACTTAGACAATTCCAATATCAATAACAATCAATAATCTCAACCGGTTGTCAAGGCAACTTTTCCCCCCACCTTTATTGTTAAATAAAAAGGTTGCCTTGACAACAGATTGAGATTGTTGATTATTATTATTTTAAGTGTCATAGCATCGGCCGGGACGCGAACCCGCAACCCGGGCAACTGCCTGCTAGTGCAAGGCAGTCGCGCTGACCTCTCGACCACCAATGCATGATTATTATTGATATTGGGATTGTCTAAGTATTGACTGATTTTAATGATATACATATATGTGGATAGAAATAAGTCCTACCTTGTGAGAGAAAGATGTAATATTAGAATATCTAATTGTCAACATGATTATGAAAATCTGGAGATTTATTAAACTTTTTTTCGTGGAATACATATGTAATAAGAGAATAATTGTGATGTAATGGAATTTAAGACAAAGGATGCGCTGATAAAAATTCCATATTTTTTAAAAATTTGAATACATAT
Organism: Epiperipatus broadwayi; assembly: GCA_028023455.1. Taxonomy (NCBI): domain Eukaryota; kingdom Metazoa; phylum Onychophora; class Udeonychophora; order Euonychophora; family Peripatidae; genus Epiperipatus; species Epiperipatus broadwayi. The sequence continues at coordinate 633,802 of JAQFVV010000316.1, forward strand.
ATACTATCTATTTTGAAAGGTTACATATATGCTTTATTTTAAGTATATAATGTTTATCTATCTTGGAAGTTTACAAATACGAACCTTTTATATGTACCTTTTATATGTATATATGAATGCAAGTCTGTGCACCTTTCTATTAGAAGCGTGTATTTGCATCGTGATTTAATTAATTTTTTTACATAAACTGTTTAACAAAAATAATTATTAAATATAATATATATTTACGCAACATTTTATAACGTAAAGTAATAATAATTATAAAAAAAAAAAAAAGGCTATTCAAGAAAAATTGTTAAATCTTGACAGGTGTATTTTACCAACCAACAATTTGCTTAATAATATCAACCAAGAGAACGCAGTTAAAGTTTATAAAATTTTAATTTGTGACAGTAACAAATTGTTCAGTTTCTCCTGTTGCAAATATTTCTGAATATATAATTAACTTCCGTTAGATATTCACTATGGATAAAAAGTGATGTTTAAAAGGGATGGAAAGAGAAAAAATCAAGTGCTACTTTCTGATTCCAAAAAAGAAAAATCTTCACTGGATTACTGCTTGTGGTTTATAATCAATAAAAACGAATTTTGCTTTAGTTTCTCCTTTCATGTGACAAATCCTCTCAGAATGAAAGAAAGTAAAGTTGTTTTCTATCGACCATTTTCACCGAGCTCTTATGGCAACTGATAAAGGCATGTGCCACTTTATACTGTCTACGAGTCATTTACAACAGCTCCTCCGCCATTATATGATTCATGCCCATCTAATGAATTATTAATGAGGTAGATTCACATGGTAATTTCCTCTCATCAGAACACAACAAAATCACTGCCGATAAGAACCTTTAATTTAGAAAACAAAAACATACTGTTTTAGCAAAATGTAATTATAGCCCCATTAGGTGATCGTAACCGTAACACCTTAGGTGCTGAAACAACCCACAGAAAAAGACAAAAACTTCCACTTAATTACTATAAGACAATAGATTTTAAAATCTCATAATTATGCAAATATTTGTATTGTTGAATATTCATGACTTTTATTTTATTGATGGTATTCTATGTTTTTCAAAATAAGTTATGGACTGTTAATCTCGTTAATGGTACCAATAAATGTTCAATCTTGTACCGAGAATAACAAAACATAAATTTTTTTGAATAAAAATACCAAAGCTTTTATTAGTTGCCATGGCGATGGAAGTAAACAATACTGTAAAATGAACAAGTAATGGTCAGTATTATAGATAACAATATGAGTTGATAAAATCTTTAGAGACTGACTCAGAATTTTTCACAGGTAAATTTCCCAGTGTACAAATGAAAAGAGGATGGGGAGACAGGAAGTATAAAAAGTATTTGCAGCAGCATAATGATTTTCTTATTTTCAAATTAGCATAAGAAAAGGATAACCTGTTAATGTGAGAAAAAACAGAAAACTTTCTAGCTTTTAAAACTTCGTAAATAAAAATAACACTGAGATTTAAAAACTTTTCTAGAAAACCTCGTAACTACGTCATAATAACAGACTTTCGTGTTCGTGTTATTTTTTCATTGAAGAAGTATATTATTTTGTATGCTATATGTATAATTGGCATAATGTATAACGATGTGAGACTCATCGAAGTTTGATGTAGCTCTAAAACCGAGATGTTGAATAAAAGTATATAGATCGCAGCTCAGCCTGTTTCTTCCAGTAGATGAACATCATGTAATTTCCCGAGTCACAAACCATCGATTATTTGTTTTACTTTATTTGGGAGAAGTACTCTGTTTTCTAATTAACTCAACCTACCTTCGTTCAAAAAACTTAATGTATATGTACATACAATAGATAAACGAAATATAAATATATAAAAAAATTAAATAGTCTACTTCGGAATAAAGGTTTCTCCTATATCCTCTCCCTTCTACAGAATGAATAGGAAAGTTGGAGCCTTTGCTAATCTTGCATGCTAACTGCCCGATAGAGAAGAATTTATTAAGTTTTCATACTTATATTACTCTCTAGCTATATAGTGGCCAGATAATTACCAATAAAGAATGACTAAGAAAGTTAACTATAAACGGATTAGCAAAGTGAAAAATATTAAATTTGTGAACCTTAAAGTTATCCATCTTTTATACAATTGCGTTCAAACTCTAGGTGAAACCGGATGAATATATTAACCAATGAATCACTAGATATTTCTTATATATTCTATACATTAACATCAATTTTAGTCCTTGTTCTTTGACACATATTTACCCACTTTTTACTGTACTTTGAAAAATAAACTAATCAATATCATTAAAAATCATGCTGAGCAGGGATAAAGAGCTCTCTTTTCTCATTTACAAATTTTTTCCCCTGCATTTGCAAAAAAAGCTGGTTCTGTAATATTATATTAAGCACAGAAATATTGGGCCATGTAAATGGCATATTTCTGGGTTTTTAGCAGAGAAACAAGGCCACCAAGTGACTGGCCTGATGTACTGATTAGTACCGAATACTTTTTAACATCATGCATGAGAACATTTATACACCCTCAGTTTGCTTATTTAATAACTAAAAAAACATTGTCACAATAAATAAATAAATAAATGTAATTACAAGAAATATTATTTCCAAAAATACAAAGAAAAACAATAATTGATGTATAATCTACATGTATATATCACCATTGTCAAAGGCAGTAGTTATAAAATTAAAAAAAGAAAACCTGTTACATAGTTAAGAAATTGTGATTCTAATTGCACATATTACAAATTGTATTTAACTGCACACTATTAGACTTTCTATTCATCACAAAGTTACCATTATTTATAAATGAAGCCTCTTTAATTTTATGTTTCATATTATTACATAAGTAGAGAAATTTGAACTTGGAATTTTTCAGTTTATTCATCCTCCATTACATTTCAAGTAAACAATACAGATGGCCACCCATGTGTGAAAAAGAAACATGATCCCCATGCTGAGTTTATATTAAGATAGCAATTCCTCAAATGAACAGCTTCAAACTTCTCACCTTTCCAACTATTCAACCATCCATTTCATTGAAAAACTCACAATAGAATGCTCAAAAGCCCTTATTGAATTTGATATAGCCATAACCATGTAGACATTACATAAATCTGACTCCTAAATATTATTGGACCATTAAGTATCCATATATATTATTAGAAAAGGAATGGGTTGACATTATACTAAGATGTAATCTATTTCCCAAGCAATGTGTAATTTTAAGGCAGTATGTAACTTGCTTATACTGAATGAATGATATATGTAAGTAGAGGGATTTGAACTCAGGATTCTGTCCATTCATCCTCCACTCCATCTCAAGCAACCATACACATGACCACACACATATAAAAAAGATACATGATTCCAAATATACATATTTCATGCCATTGCATTAACTGCAAACTATTTTTATCTTTCTAGGATTGAAACCATGACCGAATGAATATCTATGATTCAAGAATATGGATGACATTTTCCACATTAGCTTTATTGTAACAAGATACATGCTATTAAAGTCTTACATTAACGCTGCTCTAGTTTTACTGTAGGAAATGTAAGGGCAATTATGTTCTGAAAATTTAATGAAATAAACAATAGATTTTCTAATACAGGAACCATAATTTGTGTAAATTTGAATCAGATAAAAAAGATAATATCCGTAAGTGTATGTCTGAATTTGGTTACAATAAATATGCTGTTAATGTTAAATTAATATTTAATAGTAGTCACATTATGGATAATAAGCCATTTTTTGTTAAAAAGCTTGATTAATAACAAACTATATATAGGGTAGTTGTGGGGAAAGTGTACTCCCACTGCTAGAGGCACTGTTTCTGTATAAAATCATTTACAGTAAAATGGATGTCATATAAGCAAAGTATGACAGAAATGCAGCCAGAATAGTATGAGAAACACAATAGGTTATCTATCTCTAATTAATTGTTCTCCAAATTTGAAGAGTGACATGTTCTACTAAATGGAAAGAGAATCTAGAAATTTATTTTCAAGAGTTAAATCTGATGAAGGATGTTAATTAAAATAAATATTTTAAGTTCAATAAATGTTTAAGAGAGCACAACTAAGATAATTGTTGATTGCCATGTTTTGGTCGTGATGTTTCTGGGTAAAAATTTGAGCAAGTAAAGGTACGAATTAAACCATTCTTTATTATTATTTTTTTTAGTACATTATATTATATATTGTCAAATATTATGGAACAGTGGCATAGTAATGACAAGTATGAGCAAGTTTGAAAAAGGTGTAGCATTTCTTCTGGATATTTTTTGCACAAAATACATGTAGGTTCAAGATGTAGCTTAAACCAGTCATTAGGAAATATTTTGATTGGAATTGTACATTGTAGTAAATTAAAAAGAAATTTCAACCATGATCAAGGAGCACAAATTTTTGGAACTTGGTTAGAGTTTTAGAAACTGATAGAGTTGCCCATAGATGTCTAGATAAATAAGCTATTATATTTAAATCTTTAAATGATATATCAATAAGAGATTTGATTTTATTCTGATCTAATAAATTAACATGCTCAATGGCATGTTCTGAGAAAAATGACAATTTAACATATAAAATTGAGATAAGCAGTGATATTGGAGGAGGGATGAAACTAAGTATAGTAAGTATTGCAATATACATTTTGGCTTTAATATATGTCACAAAAGATGTGAGATATATCAAATTGAGACCTCATTGAGACTCCTTTGCATGTACTAAGGTTTTAGCCTTGTATAAGTATATACTGTTCTAATGGATTGAAGCTGCAAAAATGAGCCCCAGATGTATAATTATTATAGGTCTTGTTAAAAAGCCACATCCATGGATAATAAACTTTGGATGACCCTCTCTTTTATACCTTCTAGTCTTTAAATATGAAAAAAAATTGTATGAGAAAGAATACAATGTATATTTTCAATTAACTACTATATTAACCATTTGATTAACAATAATAAAGATAAAATTGATTCTAAGAAATCTCCTTGTATTGTTTATTTGATTAAGTCTCAGGATCACAATTGTTCTTACATTTAGTATAGTGAATCTAAAGCAAACCTTAATGTAAGACTTAAATAGCATGTATATTTTTACACTAAAGTTCAGTTGGATCCTTTGATGTTATCAGTGTTTTAGAATCATGAACATTTATTTGGTTATGGTGTCGATTCTAATGAGATCAAAATAATTTGCAGTGAATACAATAATAGGAAATATGTAATTTTCTTATACTAAATGTTTCTTATGTATGTAAGTAGAGGGATTTGAACTTAGGATTTTCAATATATATTCATTCTCCATTCTATCTCAAGCAACTGATACCCATGACCACAAACATGCAAAAAAGATAAATGATCCCTAATATACATATTTCATGTAGAACCAGCACTCGTCAGTTGGGCCAGATTATGATCTCTGACAGATATATACAATCAGTACTCAGTATATATTAAGATAGCAATTCCTTAAACTTTACTGAACAGGCTCCAATCTTCTCATCATTCCAACTATTCCACAACTAATAAAATGGATGGTTGTATAGTTAGAAGGGTAAGAATATTGAAGCCTAACCAGTAAAGTTTAAGCAATTGCTATCTTAATATTAACCAAATACTGATTATATATGTGTGGGACTTTATAAACTGGCCCAAGTAATGAGTGCTGGTTTTACATGAAATACATACATTGAGAATCATTTATCTTTTTTGCATGTATGTGATCAGGTATATCGGTTGTTTGAGATGGATAGATGAATATAGAGTGAAAAATCCTAAGTTCAAGTCCCTTTATGTACAAATAATAGGAAATGTACAGTTAAAGAGACTTGGTTTATTAATAAAGGTAACATTGTGATGAATAGAAGGTCTAATAATGTGTAGTTAAGTACTGTGTGGAATATTCACACTTAAAGTGACAATTTTGTAACTTCTATATAGTGATTTGATGTATGTAATAGCTTTTTTTAATTTTATAACTATTGTTTTTGACAATGTTCATTAACTACTGTTTTTCTTTGTAGTTTTTTAAGTTAATAACTGTGTGTATTCATCTTTTATACTTGAAAGTAAAGCAAATAAAATCTTTTTAATTATCTTGATTTGCAACCAATTATTTGTGGAATGTTAATTTATTTATTTAGTATAGTATTTTATACATTTTCTAAACATAAGTGAACATATTCTTAATAAATAAATTTATATATATATATAAAATTAGGTTATTTTTATCTTTAATATTTTATCTAAATTACTAGATTTTTTTAGCAGAAAAAGAATAAGCAAGATAAAATATCAGAAATCTTTTTTTTTTTTTTTGATTTTCTGTTTTAAATATCTTTTAAATGTTTTTACTTAACTTACAAATTCTGTTTGTTTGGATCAAATCCTGTAAACAATTTTTAGCATACTTCTATCAAATGGATTTTCTTCAAATTTTGTTCACATGTTAGGTATCAATGACAATGCATTATGTTAATACTATATTTCAGGATTGTCAAGCCTAAAAGTATTGCCAGGCTAAATTTTAAACCACACTGATGCTAGTTCAGTAAGGTTTGAGTGGTTGCACAATAGAAGGATATACATTTTTAAAAAATACTTTTTTATTGAACTTCATAACTAATTCACTATAAAGAATTTACAGTTAATTAAAATATAGAGAAAAAGAAATCAAGGATGAAATCTTCATTTCTGTAAATTATTCAACTAAAACTTGCTTTTCTTAAAATTCTGCCTTCTTAAAGATAAGAATCTTGTAAACAATTTTTAATGAGTGAATTTCATTTTAAATATTGGAAATATAGCAATCTTGTTTATATTCTCATATTTAAATATGAATATGAATAGTTTCAAAAAGTCCAATGCAAAATATCTGAATACTAAAGAATGAAAAATTATATATATATAAATATTATATAAAAACACTTTTATTTAATTTATTGAATCATGCATTTTCAATCACAATTTGAGTTATTATATTTAATATGACTATTCATCTACCTATTTTTTTGGGTCTCCCTTTTGGTCTATGCATATACATAAATAAGAGATTATATATATATATAATATTTTATAAAAATGCTTTTATTTAATTTAATAAATAATGCATTAAAAATTTGTTTTTTCTTTAATCACAATTTAGGTTATTATATTTAACGTGAAATAAGTGTGTGGGTGTTTATAAATTAATTAAATCAATTACTAATTATTTTATTCAATCACTAATTTAAATTAATGATTGAATTAATTAATTTATAAATGCTCCATGTTTTTAGCTCAAGTTAAATATATCAATTCAAATTGTGATTAAAAAAATAAATTTTTTTGATACTTGTGAGTTTTCAAGTAAACCAAGATTGCAGCCCATATTTTTGATAAATGTACTGTTTTGTGGACCTATAATCTACTGAAGATGTGTTTGTTGTTAAATTAAAACAAAATTAATAAATTGATTGTTAAGTTATAAAAAAGGAATAAATTCTGATAAATTTTATTAAGAAGCTTTATTTTAATTTTTTTTTTTTTTACCTATAACATGGGAAATGATAAGACACTTTAATATTGTTGTAATTTGGTTTGATTCCATGTATTTCTTTTTATCTGCAGTTTTTTTGATAAATTGTCTTAATGATAAAAATTTGGGACCTTTCTGGCACAAAATATGATGCAGTGCACTATTTTCAAAGGTTAAATATGCATTAATTGATCACGATATGATTACACACCGTTGACATAAATAAAGTGCAAATATTGTATTTTAATCTCACCCATCCCATTTTTTTCTGTTAATAAGTTAATCCAAAAAAAAAAAAAAAATTGTAAATGTTGTAATCAATTTTTCCACAATGATTTCTTTTTTAAAAAATAACAGTAATAAAAAATAAATATTAAAAATGGTGTTTTTTTAGCAGACATTTTTTTTTGCAAACATTTTTGGGAATCCCAAAATTCTAGACTTATCAAAAATACAGGCTAACATCTTTGATTTATTTGAAAACTCAAAAGTATCTATCTATATATAATCTTTTATTTATATATATATGCACAGATTGAGAGGGAAGCAAACGAAGTAGATAAATGAATAGACACATACATAGACCTACAAATAATCAGATAGATAAGAAGTCATATGCATTTATCTGGTAAAAAAAATATAAGAAAACATTAATTAAAATACAATATAATGTAGTTGCAAATTTAAATTAACACGAGCATATTTTTTTATTTATATAAACTAAATGAATTTTACTTTTATTTTGGATCATCAGACTGTTTTTCCATCTTATTTATTTAAAACTTATACGAAATGATTACATGATAATATTATGCCATTAGTTTGATTTAATCAATTATAGAAGTAGAAAGCTTTGGATTTTTCATTACAATGTGATTAGTGGTAAAAGATTATTACCTTTTTTAAAAAGCTTGTATAAATGCTTTTAACTTCATCTGTTAAATAAAAAAATTAATAAATAAAAATGAATCAAACATTTACTCATATTCTATAAAAGAAATATAATTGAAATGAATATATTGTCGCGCAAGGTTGAGTGATTGTTTATATATAAGTATTTGCTTTTTTTCTTAAAAAGAAACAGAAAAAGATTTTTGTTTTTTAAAATTCTTCATTTTTAAACTTGTTTATCAATGAATCCATTTTGAGTTATTAAAAGAACTAAAAAAGCACTTAGGTTTCCAGCTTTCTCTACTAAGAAACTTGCCTTAGCACTTAAATATGGTTTGAAAGAGTAGAAGAGAAAAAAAAACATTCTAATAAATCATGTTGTAGGGATGTGAGCTTCACCAACTTAATGTGTCCATGTTGGAGTTTCAAATGGGAGAATAATTTTCTGCTTAAGTTAGGGAAGTGATACTGAATTGAAGCCATTTTTTGATTTAGCTCAATAATTACAAAGTCAAAGACTAAGAAAATTATAGATGACAAAAATTTTATTAAAAAAATTAATTTAAAAGCTATAATTTATTTAATTTGTTAAAATATTTACTTTTATTTTTCGCAATTTATCTTTTTATATTTATCTAATTACTTGGATAGCTACGTAAATATAGAGAGACAGATTATTACTATAAGTATTTAATAAAAATAAATGGTTGCTCTATAGAAAGAACAAGATCAAAGTTGTCTATTCATCCCTCAATACATTGCTGTCATATAACGGGGAGGGGGGATGAGGGTAACTATGACTCTTATAACATTCTTTTGCCCACACTCTGGATTTGAATCCAAATTGAATAAAATTTTGTAGTTTAATTCAAGTTAAGGATTTTTTTCCTAACAGAATATAGTAATGGACACTAAATGAATGATTATTCTATGATAAAGAGAAAATAAGGATAGTAAAATATTTACATTTTTACTATTCCACTTTTAAGAGCCTAGAAAGGACAACATAGTGCCTTTTTGGACTCTCTATGAGAAAACGTTACAAGGGCCTTTGTCATACATTGGGGTTATTTAAAGGCTGTTTTCTTTTTGCTCTATATACACATTTAATCTTTCAATAGATTAGAAATGTTTTATATAAACATGTTTCACAAATTAGAATTTATAACTTACATTCTTTCTTATTTTATATTAATAAAATAAAACATTTATTTAAACTCTTATTATTCCACTATGTACATATATCTTTGGAATTTACTTTTGAATGAAAATTGTATTTCATCTTATATTTTTAATCAATTCTTAATATTCTTAATTTAATCATATTTAAACTTTTCAATTAAAATTAAATGGCAAACATTTATATTTTAACAATTTCTAGTATAATTTTTACATATTATTTTATTATTACTGTAACGGTTCATATTCCTTTAAGGAATGAGGATGAATGCATCTAACTATGGTCAGACCTGGGTCTTCATGTAGGATGCCATGAATGATGTGATAAAAATCTAATCTATGATTGTATCTATTTCAGATGTGATAATTTAATGTTTAAAAAATTCAGATACAACTTAGATCAGTTCATCCAATCTTCACCTCTCTTTATTATTCCATTATACTCAGTATTCAAACTCAGGGTTAATTTTACACTTAACTCTCTTCAGGGATTAATTGATATCCTGTAGCAATAATAATACTTTTATATAACTTCAATAGATTCTCAAAATTCCTTCCAACCAAGTTACCATGATGTTAAGTGAGGATGATATGTATATGTGAATATATGTATTCACTTTTATTTTATTATGAAAATAAAATAAATAATTTAAATAAATCACAGACCTCCTTAAATTTAAAATAAATTTAACAATATTTATTAACTGAAAACAATTTAAATTTATATTTATCTAACAAAATTTTCGATTATGAGTGTTTTACATACACTTCTATCATATTAGTATATAAATTTTAAAATTATACCTCTCATATATCAGATAGTAGACATGCATCATAACACAAACAATATTTAATAGGTTGTAAAAATAAATAAAATTTTATAATTTCAAAGATTATGATAATACTAGCTGATTAAATTTAAATTAAACAGTATAAATATAAATGACCTTTGTAATATCCAATCTTTTTGAGGAAATTCCATTTTCTAAAAGACCTCCCACCTATGTATGATACATATTGTTGAATGGAAAGACCTTTCATCCAAGGATATTAGTCATTTATACTGCATAATAAACAAACAAATATTAATAAATTAATTAAATTCATAATAAACAAAAATTCTGTCTTGCCATAAGTGAATGAATTTAATATGAAGAACAATAAAATCTTACCTTCATATTAAGTTTAATTATTAATTTGGTCAAGTCACTCTGTAAAGAAGACATAAATTTTATTAAATAAAAAAATAATTTAACTCAATGACCTTTCCACTTTTTTCATCTAATAATTTCCCAAAATGGATTATTCCAAAGTAAGTAGGTTTTAAAGGCAAAGGAAATAAAATTAACTATTTATGGATGTTGATACACAAAGAAGATATGATGTGTTCAAAGTTTATGATATTGGTCCTGTTCATTTTCCATATTTGAAGTAACAATGTTCATTAAGAATAACATTGTTTTACTTCTGGTCATCAATCATCAGTCAGGCAATCATTATACTTTGTTGTTTCATAAATATTTCTCACGCATGATGTTGGCATTTCTTTCCATAAATTATCTCACTATAAACTGAAGTTGAATATTGAATTATATATATATATATATATATGAAATACGTATATTGGTGATTATTTATCTTTTCAACGTATGTGTGTTCAGGTGTATCAGTGTTATGAGATAGTGTGGAGAGTGGTAGGTCATGTGAAAGCCTGTGCTCATACCCTGTCTATTACATATATAGACACAGGTATATATAAGCCTGTGTATTTCATCTATTATATATATACACTTATATACTTTAGGCATTTCAGTAAAAATGAATAGTTATACTGCTTTAGGTTAGAACAATAGCATTTGATCCTATGACAAAGTGTCTTTATTCATGATGCATTTTCTATAACTTAAAATAAATTTATTTAGATATATAAATCTTAAAATTCAAGTTTAGAACAATATCATTAAGAATTTTTAAGTATTTTATATTAAAGATAATTTTGCTTTTGAAATTATTATTGATAATATCAAAGAGTAATTTATTTATTCTTTACTTGAGTTATATTAGAGTTTTTTGCTAACGAAGATTTTATAAACAAGGAAAATTTATCCAAACTACTGATCCATCTTTCTGATGTGTTCAGTATTTGAACCCAGCAAAATAAATATGCGTAGTGACTAGTTAATTTTTAAAAAAATAGAACTGATTTGGAAATTAATTGATTTAGCTTTTATAGTAAAATCGACTTCTGGCAATTAGCATGTGTTAAATTACTATTTCATTTCACAATTTTGTATTCAATTATTGTTGAATGCATCATAATAAATAATTGCATAATTGAGTTCTAATTTTATTTCTTTCACATTTAGTTGCTAAGATACAACTTGACCTTAGGTTATCTCTATGTTTTGAGTCTTGATTAGTGATATTAGTTAACTTAATAATTATTTTATTCATATATATGAATGATCGAAATCTAATTATTTTAATACTTGATTTCATTAAAATAACTATTTATTTGATTTGAATTTTATTAAAATGTTATAATCTAATGTTTAAGTTATATACATGTGCATATGGTTATTTTAATGTAAAACGATAATGCATTTACTGTTTAGTAATTAAAATTATATTTTTAAGTTTATGGTTTGATATTGCACATAAACAAATGAGCTTAATAAGATTGTAAGTTACCCTTACATTATTTTCTTTAATTATTCCATTTAATACAATGTATATATTTAATAAAAAATACAAATTCAAATTTTTATTCAATTCCATATTCCTTTGTTTTTATTTCTAAATATATATTTTTTTATCATAAGTCTAATTTATGGACTAATTTTGTTATTTGATTATTATTCTCACATTTGTATTACTTTGTTATATTTTCAACTTTTTTAAATAAAGAATTTTGATAAGAAATAAAATTAAATCTATCAATGGTCAACTTTATATGGTTAACTTTATCTTAAAAGTCTCTTGTGGTATTACCAGACAAATTTACTTTTAATACTTCCATATTCTCTCTTTTAGTTGTAGGTATCCTTAGTGTAAAATTAGAAACATCATGTTAAACTCTCACATGCTAACCCTTATGCTTGTGAGAGGAGCTATTTTTATCTTATTCTTAGAGTTAGGCTACTGTCTTTGACTTCTGAGTTCATTGATTACTCAAACTTACACTATATATCTGAATTAGATTAGACTATTTATTTCTTTACTTTTAAATATTAAAAATATATTTGTCATTTACTTAAACTATAAATTATAAATAATAAAATACTTTCAATAAATCCCAACAAATGATCTATTATAGGTTAATGAAGAAAACTCATTTTACCTCAGAAAGATTATAAATTATTAATGAATGTTAGCTTTTTAAAAACATCAAAAATGTAAAGTTATCTCTGTTTACATGGATATGATCTCTTAATTTCCATTCTTTATCAAACTAAAAATTCTTGAAAAATACAAATTCAACACACACATATACACTATATATATATGTAACAGTAGGCCTAATGTGTGAAGAATAATGTAAAGTGAAGAAAAAGAAATGAAAAAAAATAAGATATTTTATTAGATATTTAAGAAAAACTTGTGGTTATATTATATCTCAGCCATTGCTTTCTTTTTATAAAAGATATTTATGAATTATTAAACTGATATTACAAAGGTATTAATTAAATCACTGATAATTAATAAAATAAAGTTTAAAGATTCTTAAATAATTATTTACTTTAAGAGGGATCTTCTAAAATGAGTTTGATAGCATATTGTGATAAAATACAAACTTATCATTTATCAAAGATATCTTATACCAGAGGGGAATGCAGATATTGTCCACAAAAAAGTTAAATAATAATAATGGAATTCCAGAATCAAGATTAAGCTCACCAGACATAATACTATCATACAGATTAACCATTGAGATTCTTAAGAGATCTCAAATACAAACCCTTAACAAATGCTTCACAAGATAGAGTTAGATCTAAATATTATCTATATATTTATTAACAATATAAAAAATATGATTCAAAGTTAAATATATATTTTTAAAAATTGTATATTAATGGTTATACAAACAACCTTATATCAACACAAAAATCATTTATTAACTAATATCCAATTGGCTTTCACAAAAATTATAGAAGTAAAATCAATCATTGTCTTCTATAGAATTAAATAAGACTGAAATAACATTTGGATCCCATTATAAAAAAAACACCAGTAGCAAACAGATTGTTCTTAAGATATTAAAATTTCCATGCCCACTTTCTCCATCCATACTTTTAATTATTCACTTTTGTAGAATAAGAAAGTCAGGAGAGAAAAAAATATGTGTAATATTTTATATTATTGTTTATGTATTCATTTATACATGTATGTTTATATGTGTGACTAGGTACATTAATAGATGTATATGTCATAGATATAATATATTCAGTTGATTATTTATTTATTTATTTGATGCAATGATATTATCTTATAAGATGACAATAATATTTTGGCCAGCTTAAAAGAGTTGTATTTATATATTAGACTATAGACTATTTCCATCATTTGGTATTAAGTATTAAATGTCTTTAACTTTATTTAAATTTCACAATTTTATTCAACTGTTAGTAATATCCCACTGGTTAATATATGTACAATATTTTGAGGGTATTACTCTTCTCTCTTCTTGGCCTGACCATTGACAATACTAGCATAGGAATCAAACCTGGACCTTAAATTCTTGAATATTGATTTTTAAGATAACACTCTAACCAACTGAGCCATCCTGTCAAAGGCAGAGCATTACCTTAAAATTCAATATTCTAGAAGCTAAGTGTTCAGGTTTGATTTCCACGATAGTATTATCTTTGGTCAGGCTAGTACTACCTGGAAAAGAGAGGAGAGTAATACCTCTTGAAATGTTGTGCATATACTGATCTATATGCTATTACTAACAGTTTAATGTAATTAGAAAATTTTAATGAAGTTTAATTTTTCTAAAGACATTCAGTACTTATATTAGATGATAGAAATAGTCTACTATATAAATACAACTAAAATACCATCATCACAAACCTTCAGGTTAAAATATTATTTTGATCATCTTTTAAATTGAAATGATAACTTTTACTGATATATCCATTTTATCTACTCCTACAGATTTGGACAAAGATATCCAGATTAATGGAATCAAAACAGTTTTTTGTAATCATAAAAATGGAAAAGAGTAGGTCCTGATGAATTATCTGTAGAAAATAGAAAATATGGTTATGGCAATAGACAAGATTGAAATAATTATTTTGGAATATCATTATTATCCACTACAGCAGTAAAAGTACTTTCAAAAATTTTGTTGAATAGATTGCATACAGTTATAGATGAATGGTTTTCAGAGACTCATAGGGTTTTAAAAGAAACAAGAAATATTACAGATATGATTTGTGGTGTTAGACAAATGCAAAAAAAGTGTTGAAAACAAAGGACTTATTTATATATTATTTTTATTGATTTAGTTAAGACATTTTATTTAAGCCAATAAACATCACATGACCACCACCTCTTATGCTTGTGCATAACTGTTGTTAAAACAGGCAAAACTCACTATACGTATTGCCACACACAGCAAGCTAGAGTAATCAATGGATGCCAGAAGGCTTGTGCATAAAATCCCCATCTAGTGCCTACTCATCCAATATCCCCAGACTAGTTTCTGGCTTGTGGCCTTCGTCAGTGAGGAGCCCTGGATCTGAGAGCACTGCACCTAGATCATAGGATCTAATGCAACCCTCCAGCAGCCACCTTTTATCTCCACTTAACTACAAAACATTGATTACTCTAGCTTGCTGTGTGTGGCAATACATATAGTGAGTTTTGCCTGTTTTGACATTTTATTTAGTTAATATGACAGGTTAATGGCATTGTTTGAAATTAATTGAATGTTTACCAAAATTTATTCATATTATACAGCTTCTGTATGATGAAATAACATGAAGTATTGTAACTACAGATAGAAAATCTGAAGAATTTGAAATAAAATCTGATGTTAAATAAGGATGTGCATTTATTTAATATTGTTTTTAATTTTTATGATTGTGATCTTTGGAATTATTTATAAGTGGCTTAATCAAACATGGATCAAGATACAATACAGGTTTGAATATAGTATTTTTAATTTGAATCAATCAAAAGCAAAAACAAAAGCTTTATCTTTTTAGATTCTAGATGTACACTACACTGATGATTGTGCTATATTTCCTAGTTTAAAAACAATTTACAAAATGTTCTTAATGTTTTGAATTCAACTTGGTTTATTTATTAATGTTCAAAAACTCAAGTTCTTGATCAGCTCGTGATGGGACAAAAATTCCCAGCAATTTTTACTTGGATGGTTATTAACTTGAAAATGTAAATCAGTTTAAATACCTTGGTTAGTTTTATAATTAGAAAACTAGATTTAGATGTTTATGTCTAATATAGATTCCTATGTGCTGCTGCTCCTTTTTACCAATTAAAAGATAGATTAGCTGTATATAGAGCTTTTTTATAAATACCCATACATACTCTAAAGCAAATTTTTATATAAACCCTCCTTTATTTTTCTAACAGTTTCGACTGCTTTGCAGTCTTTATCTGAGCTACAACATTTAAACATATAATCATATAATCATTATTTTATATACATATAAAATATATATTTTTACATATTTTACATTATTATTCATAATCATATTTTATTTTTAACACTATACCTTTACTTCTCTTATTTCCTAATTATTATTTTCTTATTATTATTATTTTTCTATCCTATCTATTATTCTACATTATTCTTTAATATATCTCTATCACCTTTCTATTTTACTTCTTATTTTAATATCTATTAATTTAATTTCTTTTCTTCCTTTCTATTATTTATCAATATTTATTCTTCTATTAATAATTTTTATTTATTTCTATTTCTATCTTTATTAATTATTCTTATTTTTAATTTACTTATTCATTTTACTCACCTTTTTATAACTTTCTTTTTCCTTTTTTATATTTATAATTGATTCTTTTTAAATTCTTTAGCATCTTTTTCATATACTCTTTTAATGTATCTCCCTCTATTATCAATTTCTTTAAGTTTTTATCCTATTCTTTAAACTTTTTATTTTTACAAAATTTATTTTTCTATTTGTACTAATATTTCTATAAAAATAATGTATTTAACCCCCCCATCTCTATTTAGATTTGGTTTTATCTTTTTAATTAATATAGCTTCTCTTATTTTTCTATCTCTTCTTTTATTAGTATAATTAATCATTTTTATGCTATCTTCTTCAAATATATGTCCTGTTTCTATAGAATGCACATAAAATTGATGATTTTTTATCATATCTATGCTGAATCAATCTTGTACACATTGACTTTTTTGTTTCTCCTACATATTTAGTTATCTTACTATTCTTATATTCTATCTCATATATTCCATTTATATGTTTTTCTATTCCTTTAATATATTTATTATCTAATATATCTACTATATTTCTCCTTTTTTATTTACTATCTTATATTTAATTACATCATTATATTTTTTATTATTTTTTTAAATAATTTTATTAATGTGCTTTACTATATTATTACAATAAGTTTTAACCCCCATATATTCATCTTTTTTATTTTACCTTTCTTATATTTTCCCTTCTCTTCTTTTTTATTTTCTCCTTTATATATTTCTTCTAATATTTTTACACTTTTCTTTATTATTTTCTCGGGATCTTCATTTTTTTAAAACTTTTTAATTAATCAATTCTATCTCTTTCTTATATATTTTTCTTTATTTGAACAATAATTAATAGCACTATAAGCTCTTGAACTAATATTACTTATTTTATATTTATTATCCACATTAGAATTTTAATTAATTATATTAATATCTATATTCATTTTCTCATATACTGATGTTTCTATTCTACATTTTTCTTTTTCATATGACTTTTTTAATAATATATTCAAATATAACAACTTATTATCTTTTCTTTCTACTGTAAATTTTGTATTATCATCCAATTTATTACTTTTTTAAAATATCTATCTATTTGCCTTTCACTTTTATCAAAAATTAACAAGTAATCATCCATATATCTTTTTAACATTATTTGTCCATTAATGAAGTATATGAAAAAAAGGCTAAAGAATTAAAAAAAAGAATAAGTTATAAATGTAATAACGAAAGAAGAAGGTTATAAAAGGTGAGAAAAATGAATAAATAAATTTAAAATGACAATAATTAGTAAAGATAGGAATAAGAATAAATAAAAATTATTAATAAAATAATAAATATTAATAAATAATAGAAAAGAAGGAAAGGAATTAAATTAATAGGTATTAAAATAAAAAATAAAATAGAACAGTGATAGAGATGTATTAAAGAATACTGTAGAATGATATAATAGAATAGAAGAAAAAATAATAAAAAAAAATTAAAAAAGAAAGTAGAAATAATAAGAAAATAATAATTAGGAAATAAGGAAAGTAAAGATATAGAGTTAAAAATAAAATATGATTATGAATAATAATGTAAAATATGCAAAAATATGTATTTTATATGTATATAAAATAATGATTATATGATTATATGTTTAAATGTTGTAGCTCAGATAAAGACTGCAGGGCAGTTGAAACTGTTAGAAAAATAAAGAAGGATTTATATAAAAATTTGCATTAGAGTGTATTTGAGATTTATAAAAAATTAATATATATATATATATGAATATATGAAGAAATGCAAAAAAAGTATAGGAGAAGATATAAGAATAATACTTCTAAATATATAGAACTATTATTTTACCTAATTTATTGTATGAAAGTGAAGCTTGGACATCCTATAAGTGCAATACCAAGGCATAGGTTTCATAGGAAAGACAGATTCCATCTACAAAACAAAGATTATCTTAAAACATTCTAAAGAAGTGCAATGTCAATTGTTTATGTTGAGAAGATATGGCAGAAAAAAAGAATGCATTGGAGACCCACAGTTAGGCATGATGTTGAAAAATTTCAGAAAGAAAACATTTCTGCTGAAGAAACCAATCATAAAACATCAGTTAAACTGAAAAATGAAACATCATGTTTTATATGTGAACATATTTGTGATTCATAGATTAGTTTGTACAGTTATCACAAAAAATCATTTCTAATTCTCTCTTTCTCTCTTTTTTTTGAGTTACAATGATCATACTAATTTATGAGTGTCTATTTATTATTATTATTATTATTATTATTATTATTATTATTATTATTATTATTATTATTATTATTATTATTATTATTATTATTATTATTATTATTATTATTATTATTATTATTATTATTATTATTATTATTATTATTATTATTATTAAACTCAGTTAACTTTTATAATTAAAACATTTAATTTAGTTCTTTAATATTTGATTACTTCAATATGATTTAAAAATTTTAAAATTCAACTTATTACTTTATCACATTTTTTTATATCCACAGACTTACAGATTCTTATTATATATAGTTTAAATCCATGTAGAAATTTAGTTTGATGTAAAAAAGGACTCCTTTTACTTCAACGAAAAAAACTCAAACAAAGGACCTATTATAGGTTTATGGAAAAAACTGATTGACTTCAGGGATTGTCGATTGGTAACATTAAATGTTAAAGTTATACACGGATATTATCTCCTCATTTCTATTTTTTATTATAATAACAATCCAAGGAAGATTATATATATATATATATATATATATATATATATATATATATATATATATATATATATATATATATATATATATATATATATATATATATAGTATTATTTTTATTACAACATGTGTTTGGCATTCTACCATGAAGGAAGATTGCTGAGAGAAAGGTATAATTTAATATGTAAAAAGTGTAGATTTTTTTTATTTATTTAATAAATCCATGTATGAATGCTAATACACATAATTAATTTACTAAATCTCTGTAAATAGAAATCCAATAACAAAAAAAAAATACTGTAATTGGGAAGAAGAGGGAAGAATTCCATCTTTATTAATTAACCTTGTGATGGTATGTTTAATAGTATGATTCACTGAACACTGGCCAAAACAAATAAATTAAAGCTCTCACAAGTTATAGTTTCTGTTTTATATCGTAACATATAATATAACTCAGGGTAAGATTTCATCATATCTCAAACATTATTCTTTTATAATTACATATATAGTGTAAATAGTTTAAAACCCCTTTAATGATCTAGATAAATATAAAAAACCATCAAACAGATCAAAAAGCTATGACCGCACTACCCCCCCCCCCCCCCCCCCCCCCCCCCCCCCCCCCCCCCCCCCCACTTTTTTCAATTTACCCTTACATATAGATATAGATATAATGTGAACAACACAAATCAATTAGCTTCTTGAGGTGTAATGTATAAATATTGTTTAAGTTATCAATGTAGCATCCAGAGTATTTTAAAACAGAGTGCAAGGTATCAGAATTATACATATGTAAGATCAAAATGGCTGTTGGTCCTGGGTGTATATTGCTTAAAGATCAATTATTGCTTTGTATTTCTGTGGTATACTTGTTTTGGATGTTGCTCAAGAATTCAAAAGAGTCACCAAGAACACTCTTATTAAAGAGATTTACAATAGAAATATCAACAATCTGCTTTAGCCAGATAGTTTTTTTTAAGTCTGTGTTTAATACTGTTTGTCTTAATATTTTCATAAAAACAGCGATAATAGTAAATTGTATATCCATGCATAAAACAAGTGTTTACTAGCATAATTGGCTGTTGAATATAAAGAACATTTAGTTAAATTGAGTTACTGGATTTTTTGCATATTTAATTAAACAAAAAAACAATCAAATGGTTTCCCTGAATGTTTGTGATGATGGTGTTCTAGTTGTATTTTTATATTGGACTATTTCCATCATCTAATATGTGTATTGAATGTCTTTAGAAAATACAAAAATATTGGACAGAGAAAAAAAGATATAAAGAAGAAAATTTAAAGAAGCTGCTCACATGACAATGGCAAAAAATCCCATAAGCCAACCTAGTGTGACTATACCTAATTTATGGAAACCACTAATCAACTTTGTTCTTAGGAAAAAGTGGAGAAATCAGGAGAATTCTCATAGATAAGTATATGAAATTTCTAATGACTGTTCCCTTTGGCAGGATGGCTCAGTTGGTTAGAGCGTTACCTTAAAATTCAATAATGAAGAATCTAAGGGTCCAGGTTCTTATCTTATGCTAGTACTGCCACTGGTAAGGTCAGCAACACCTGAAGAAAAGGAGAGAATAATACCCCATGAAACATGCATATACTAACCTGTTTAATGGGCTATTACTAACAGATGAGGGTATTTTAAATATTTAAATAAAGTTAAATTTTTCTAAAGACATTCAATATGATGGAAATAGTCCAATATAAAAATACAATCAAATTGTTTGTTGCTTGGGTCTTGGAGCCATGATTCATAAGCCTTGAGCTCCAGAGATTGTTTTTATCCAACTGCACCAAACCATACAGACATAGATTTAATTGCACATTCTTCATCATGTACATTTTTCTTGTATTCAAAAGTAAAGATATATAATTTAACAGAATAAGTATGAGAGCACCAATTTCTTCAGCAGCAGCTTCTATTTTGTAGAAATCTTGGACACAATAATACTAAATTCAATGCCTAAAAATTATCTGGGTGCCTAAATCATGTTAATGAAAGTTTTTTGTTTGATCTCATAATAGAATCTCTCTTAATGATTTTACATGATTGCAGTTAAGTTCACTAAAAAAATGACTGACTTTTATTTTTAGATTTATTCATTGAAAAAATAATTATTCTTTGACACACAAGATACAAATAACATATAAATAGAAAATTGTATAATCCTATCATACTAGCCAAAGACCCTGAAACTTTACTAAAGTTCTTTCACAACTATGGTTTCATCTATTAACAAATAGACATAAATAAAACAAAATGGCTTCACCCAACACTGAAATAGATATGAGCTGATATTACCACTATTCAACTCAATAATTTTATTTAGCTAAATTTTTTTTTTAAGTACAAAGAAAATCTTTTCTGGTGACATCTACATCCAACAGGATTTTATTTTTACTAAAATAAGATTCTGTTTGGCAATGTGGTAACCACATAAATCATTAGTATGGCTATTTTGTATAACAATAAATAAATAAATTGATAATTTATGAATTAAGATGTCTTAGCTTACATAAAAGAGCCTGGTACTGTAAAAGTTAGTACATCTGACTGCTATGCTTATGTCCTGAGATGCATATCTGGAATGAATGAATTTTTTTTGAAGAGACTTAAGATTTTTTTTCCAGCTAGCTGACCTACAGCTAATTCAACTAACTGTATAGAATTGATCAATTATTGGATGAGATATTCTTAACTAAAGAGTAAAACATATATAGAAAAGAATTCAAGCTCTTATCACCCAGAAATTGGCAAGTTTGGATATATTGCCATTTCCATAATTAGGGACTGCTAGAGAGATTTTTGCCCTGCAGTGGAGTATTTGTTAAAAGGGCACACTGTTTTAAAAATGATGAAATCTTATCTGTCTCAAATAAATAAATATCAAATTACTTATAAATTATGATAAAGAAATCAATTCGTGGGAAATGCATTAAGATTTATTTTAATGATGAAATCAAGGAATTTGGGTTCCAGACTCCATCTTTTGAAGTGAGTAATGAGTCTTTGGTTGGTTACTTTTCGGCTGGTTTTAATGGGTTGTTGATTATATTGTATGCTTCCCATAAGATGATTTTTTGGTTAAGATTAAAGGGCATAATCGGGTCATAGAGTTGTAGGTGGTCTATTAGGGATGCTATTCATGAACTGGAAGAGGGCAGAGGATGATCTGTCATGTAATTTTTTTAATAATGTTGGAGTATCCACAGGAGAGGGTCAGATTATGTAGAGTGTTGTGGATTTTTCGTAAAATGATTGCTTGTATTGAGTGGAATGACAGTCCATTGAACTTGCATGGTTGTTGGATACCTCGCAAGCTAATAGGAACTGCTCTTCCTCTCCAGAGAAGTTTGGTGCATAATCGGTTAATTTTATTTTGAAACTGTTTAGACATTTTTATGAATGGAAGATAATATGAATTTTTTGGCATTATGATCATGTTGAGGAGGCCAATCTTTCCATATAATGAAAGGTATACTCTAGAGAGTGAAGTGGT
>JAQFVV010000316.1:661631-687588 GCA_028023455.1 Epiperipatus broadwayi
ATTTAAATGTAATAAAATTGGAAACAGACAAGTTTTTATGAGCTTTTAATATAAATGCATACCCTGGATTTTCTCATTATTGGAAATTCTCCAAGAGTAATGTGGCCATTTATTCATAGAGCCTCAGAATTTTGATAAGTTTTGATTTTATGAGAAATTTCAGAATTAAGGATGAAAATCAAACTCAAAATAAATATACACACAACATATTAATTTGAATTAATAATCAATTAAACAAAAGCAAGAGACAGAATCTCAAATAATCTACATGATTAATTAATAGATGACAACTAATTTCAAATATTTGATAAACACATTTTCAAATAAATTGGGATAATAAGAAAGTAAGTACAAGCATTTATATTGATAGCTTATAATACATTGTACAGGCTTAACACCTCCATTTATATATGTAATATATGCGGGATTCGAAGTCAGACTTTCACATGACTCACAACTCTCAGTGCCATCTTATATTGCTGACCCACCTGATCACACACATGCTGAAAAGATAAATAATCATCAATATCCATATTTCGTGCTAAACTAGCATTCATCAGTTGGTCCAGATTACCATCTCCACACATATATACAATCAGTACTCAGCTTTGATTTTCAATGAAATGGAGGGCTGAAGAGTTGTGGATTGGAGTAGTTTGAAGACTGTCCATTAAAGTATGAAGATTGGCTATCTTAATATAAAGCTGAGTACTGATTGTATATATGTGTGGAGATGGTAATCTGGACCAACTGATGAGTGCTGGTTTAGCACGAAATACGTATATTGGTGATTATTTATCTTTTTAGCATGTGTGTGATCAGGTGGGTCAGCAATATACGTTGGCATTGAGAGTTGTGGGTCGTGTGAAAGTCTGAGCTCGAATTGATAGCTCATGTAAAACTTGTTTGTTTCCAGTTTTATTATATGATATATGTCGAATTTATTATTTTTAAAATACTGACTCACATTAACTATAGCTAGAAACGGATAAGAATCGAGTACATATTAATTCCTATAATAAAATTTTAATGCATCTTATGCCTTAACATTCAAGTCATTGCATAAGGTGTACATAAAGTTGTTATTATAGTTTGAATGATATACAGTGTAGATAATTAAATGGTTGATGCCGAGAAATAAACTAATATCTAAATAAGCATCAAAGTCTTTTTTGCCCATTATATCTATTTTAACCAATTTTTTTTATAAAAAAAACATCAATGTAAGCTTTTAATTCATGCTTATTTTATATTATATATGTGCATGTTTATATGTGAGTATATAATTCACAGTTATTTAATTCTATTCTAAAATAAAAATTTATTATTTACGTTTTTTTTTTAACGATAAACTTATAACTTTTTAAAACTTAAATTATAACAATAAAAAATATTTATCAGTTATAGTAAAAAATAATTAAATTTGTGCAGAAATTTAATTTTTCTCCTGAGAAATTGTTTCAAATTCATTTCATAATAAAGTATTATTAGTTAAAATGATAAAGGACATTTTTGCTAATAATAAACGAGGAGTAATTTATTGTAAAATCAATTTGCATATTGATAAAAGAAATATTTACAGAAAAATAGCTGCAGTTTAAATAAATTCTTAATAATAAAATAATTAAATTAAGAAGTTTAATTTGTACATGTAAAAGCTAAGTAAGCCTTTAAATAGCATTACTCACCGGGCTTGCCAATTATTAAATCCTGAGGGTCTGGCGATTTTCTATCTTTATTTTAATTCTCTAGCAAATAATAGCTAGATATCCATTTACCTCAGCAATATTGAATACCTTCCTAAGTTATATATAGAATGATTATATAAAACAAAATCCTAAGTCTTTTGAAAAACTTTTTAATTTTTACTCACGCAGATTTCAACTGAGATTAAAGGCATGTGAATGTGGCAACTTCTAAACATATATATATACATTGTTATGTAGTAAAGAAAAACCCTGGAATTAACTCTTGAAAGTTGTAAAATTAATATTCTGAAAAGCATGTTAAGAGCTATTTGCAAGCTCATTATATAAAATTTGTAATACAAGCTTGTTAGATTAAGTCATGTGATATATGACTTGATTTCTTTGTAATTTTATTTTTTGCTATTAAGGCTTTGATAGTTTTATAGTGCTAAAGCTATTAACATATGATGTATCTGAATTTAGTTCAGTGATTGAAAGACACATGAATGTCTGAAAATTTCAGATTTTCTACTTATTAGTTATCCATTAGATAAAGTTTGAGTTTAGTCTGGTATTTTAAAAATCTAATGCTTGAATATCCTATAATCTCACAGAGAAAGCCAGTAGCAGAAACTAGTCTGAGGTTGGGGATATTCTGAAAAGCTTGTTAAGAGTTATTTGCAAGCTCATTATATATATATATATATAAATTCATTGAAAGCAGTCAACACTTAAACAATACCAATATTAACAATGATCAACAATCTTAATCTGTGTCAAGGCAACCTCATTTTAACAGTAAAAATGGAAATGCACCCCTATTTGTAATCTGATATGTTTTATAGACACTAAAGATTGCAATTTGACCATAAAGAGAGCAAAATTATTAATACAAAGAAGTTTAAATAAAACTCATTAAACAGGTAAATATCATATATTCTAAAAACAGACTAACAAATAGTCAATTATAACTTTCAAACTGCACTCCAACCATGTGTTACTTAAACAATAAAGATTAATAATGTTCAAAGATCAATAGGTTTGTAAATGTAAACTCATTGACTGCAGTCAATACTTAAACAACATCAATAACAATCAATAATCTTAATCTGTTATTAAGACAAGTTTCTTTTAACAATAAAGATGGGGATGCGACTTTATTTATGGTCTAATGTGTTTTAATAGACATTAAAGGTTGCATAATTAATATAAATATTTAGATTATTATACATATTTCTTACTCTGTAAAACATTTAGACTATTACGAAGTAGATAAGATGTTTAGTGAAGATCTTTAAAATATATAAATACAATTTTTCTATATAAAAATGCTATGATCTCTCTTTTATGTGTAAGATATAAATCTATTCATGGAGCAACCAAATCCAAAAATGTTATTACAATACTTTATAAACCGTTTTTTTTTAGAATTACAAATAACTTTATAACTGAAATACAGGCTTATTATATACCTGTATCAATATATGTAATATCAGGGTGGTCTTTGAGCATTCTATCATCAGATTTTCAATTTGATGGACAGTTAAAGAGTTGGAGTGTGGAATGAATTGAAGCCTGTCCATTAAAGTATGAAGATTGGCTATCTTAATATATATCTGAGCACTTATTGCATAAATGTGTAGAGAATGATAATCTGTACCAACTGATGATTGCTGGTTTAGCATGAAATATGTATATTGGTGATTATTTATCTTTTTGATATATATGTGTTCAAGTGTGTCAGTGTTATGAGATAGAGTGGTGGGTCATGTGAAAGTCTGTGCTCATATACCCTATATCTTACATATATTAATACAGGTATATAATAAGCCTGTATTTCAGTTATTACATAGTAGAAGTGTCTGCCAATCCCTTATATATGTATTAAATGGATTATGTCCTATACATGGGGGGTCAGATTGACTTTAGGTCAACATGGGTGTGATGGGAATCTCAGCATCAGGGTGGCCTTTGAGCATTTTATCATCAGATTTTCAATTTGATGGACGATTGAAGAGTTGGAGTGTGGAGTGGATTGAAGCCTGTCCATTAAAGTATGAAGATTGGCTATCTTAATATATATCTGAACACTTATTGCATATATGGGTGGAGATAATAATCTGGACCAACTGATGATTGCTGGTTTAGCATAAAATATGTATATTGGTGATTAATTATCTTTTTGACATATATGTGTTCAAGTGTGTCAGTGTTATGAGATATACTGGAGAGTGGTGGGTAGTGTGAAAGCCCATGCTCATATACCCTAAATAACTTTATCTAAAAATGTTTATGATACTTCACAAGCCAGATTCTTTAATAATTATTTTAAATGAATTTTCACATAATTCTCCTTTCTTATATCAATGCCATTCTGAATATAAATTGATATTAATATAAGAAAGCAGAATTATTTGCAAGTTGATTTAAATTGATTCTTTAAGAATCTGGCTTCTAGAGTATCATAGTAATGTTTTTGAACTTCATTGTTCTGCGAATAAGTTTATAATATCAATGTTACATATTTGATAAAGCCATGATTCATTCCTAGACTTATTGAAATTGTGAAGATATATGTATAATGGGCATATATTTCAGATTTATATATATATATCTTTTCCAGTTGTTAATATTAACAGTATAGTGATGTTTCAATTGGATCATACCATCATTCAGATGATAAAGATCATTCAAGAATGTTACA
The DNA here is from genome assembly GCA_028023455.1 of Epiperipatus broadwayi. Classification (NCBI taxonomy): domain Eukaryota; kingdom Metazoa; phylum Onychophora; class Udeonychophora; order Euonychophora; family Peripatidae; genus Epiperipatus; species Epiperipatus broadwayi. The sequence goes on from JAQFVV010000316.1 coordinate 666,024, forward strand.
GAGATGCCTGAAAAAGTCAGAATACTATTTTATTTTAATTAAAATATCTTAGTGGACATGTGACATATTTTATCCAATAAAATGTAGAAACAAGATGATATGAGAATAATAATAAATGGGAAGCCATATTTGAATCTAATGACTGTTTTGAATGATGTTTTATGAAAATTATTGAATTAAAAATGACTTTTTTTATCCAATAAAATTTTAGCAATGGTGCAGAAGCAGGGAAGGAGAGATAATAAGAGATTTTAAGTTAATAGACTTTCTGTTCAATATGCATTATAAATTGTTCCAAATGAAATATAGCTTAATTAAATTCTGATGATTACTAATGCAATCTAGTTGTTTATATATTTTGATAGTCTTTATGACTAATATGAGCACTGTATGTAAATAGAATTTTTGATGTTTAGTAAAATCTATATTAGGGACAATATCTAAAATATGGAAGATGAATGGGATTAATAATAATCATGTCCACATTAGCATGTGTGTATGTATTATTAATGCTTATGTAAGTGGACATGAAAATCTTACAAAAAAAATCATAGATTTTTAGAGCTTTGAGGGGAATAAGTAGTTTTCATATCAGTTCTGATCTTATCTACTCATCTCCTAATTCACATCTCTATGTTATATTTTTTCCTTTTTTCAATCTGTCCAAATTTTTCTCTATATAAAACATAAAAAATCCTCTTCTTAAATATAATTTCAATAAGCACAAAATAATTTCCTAATCTTATTAAAAGCTTATTTACCTGATACAATTTTTACTCTAATTGATTTATTGCTATTTCCATCAACAGTTATGCAACTTTCCAACGACAACAATTATTGGTTCACTTAACTTTTTTCAATATTTTTGAATTTTTTTATTATCTCTATCCAGTTAGTCACTTTAAATTTCACCATTAATTATGCATCAAAAGTTTTTAAAAAAGTTTCATAAATCATTTTTCTCAAATATAATGGTTTTATCTTATGTAACTTTTTTTCCGCAGGTCAAGAGCATTATATTCATTTGATTGTTGAACCACAATTTAACATGGGTATTTCTTTTTTCTATTCTAATGCCATCTATTATAAACTTGAATAATCAGTGTTAAATAACAATATTTTAATTAATTACTTTATTTTTTGTTAGTGTTTTTGCATATTATAATACAAAGATAGAATTGTTATTTCGAGTCCATGAATTTTTTATGAACTCTTTAGCAATTAATCATTCTGTTATTACTAGTTCTTCTATGACTATTACTACTACTACTGCTACTGCTGTTGCTATTACTACTACTACTACTACTACTACTATTACTATTACTACTACTACTGCTGCTACTACTACTACTATTACTATTACTACTACTACTACTGCTACTGCTGTTGCTATTACTACTACTACTATTACTACTACTGCTACTGCTGCTGCTACTACTACTATTACTACTACTACTGCTGCTACTACTACTACTGCTGCTACTACTACTACTATTAATACTGCTACTACTATTATCATCATCATCATCCTACCAGCAATACTTGAAAACCAAAAATATGATTTTTTTACAATAACTTTATCAATTACAGAAGATTATCTATTGTTATTTATAGAAGAGACCATCAAAATTTATAAAAGATACAAAGAGTAAAATTGTGGATAATTCTAAAGAATGTTAGTTGTTAGTTAAGGATTTTGGTGTTACTGGAAAAAAATATTGCAGATCAATATCTGGTCTTTAATAGCTGATGATTTTCCTTAATATTTTTCAAGACATTCTAATGATCATACTTTGATCAATGAGAATATCAAAAAAAATATTTCAGTCAATAAATTTACTGAATGTGATTGTCATTAAACAATTCAAATTGAATTTAGTCTGGGTCCAGATAACATCCTCACTTTCATTTATAAATATTATACTTCCTTAATCTCTTTGTCACATTCTCAATTATTCTATAGCAATCTCTATTTTTCCCACATCTCTAAAAATTGCTAAGTCATTTTTATCTTTAAAAGTGGAAATAAATATAGTCAACATCCATAGTCCCATTTCAGTCTTGTACACCATTGCAAGGATATTGGAAAAATACATCTACAAAAAATTAGTGGATAATATCAGCAAATTATTGGCATCTAGGAACATGATTTTTGTGCCAAATAAATCAAACAGAAACAAATCTTGTTACTATATATGATTACATTGCACATGCAATTGAAATACAGGGTAGATTAGATGATATCTATTTTGACATGTCTAAAGCCTTTGATAAAGTTGATCATAATTCCTTCTTACTAAATTATATATTCTTTGTCTAGAAAATAATCTAATTTGTTGGTTTGAATCTTTTATGAAAATTAGAGTAGCTTATGTTAAGTGTAATGACAAAATATTTCCCTAATATTATTATCTTGAAATGCCTCAAGGTAATATTTTGGTTTCTTTACTTTTTAATATACATATTAATAATCTTAAAACCAGTCTACAATTTTGCCATCTTCTGTGTTAATGCTAATTATTGTAAGATTTTGATACAGCTACTCCAGGGATCCCCAACCTTTTTGCACGTAAGAGCACATTCTATAATACCGGCCAGGTGGCGGGCATTATTTATTTTTTTCAACCAGATGGTGGTCATCATTTATTTTTTCAATGTAAATTTATAGTTGGATATTGTTAATAATACACATAATGTACAAAAAAATATGTATTTCAAAAATAAAATTTTAACATATAATTAATGTTTATATTTTACACTGTAAAAGTATAGTATGTCTGACCTACAATTTGATTACAATATAATACAATAATTTATAAAAAATTTTAAAAATTAAATTTATTTGTATCAGATAAATAATTTTTTATCATGTTCGGATAGCGGTGGGCACACATAAAATGGTCTGCGGGTGCCATGGTGCCTGCAGGCATAGGGTTGGGGACCCCTGAGCTACTATATCTATGATTACATATTGCTTTAAAATAATATCAGTAGTTTTTTTAAATGGTGTGAAAAACAACCAACATAGATAAATGTTCTTCTTTATCTTATTCTAGTAAATCTGAAGTTCTAAGGTTTCAGTATTATATTTATAATCTTGTAATACCTTTTCTGATACTCTTAGAGATCTTGGAAATTATATTTTCCAATAATAGCTCATTTCATAACCACATAAAATCAATAAAACCCTCAAAATGATGAGAACTGTTTATAACATTGTAATGCTTTGAATAATGCACCAAATATATATTTTTTTTCTGTCTTTGGTTCTTTCTACTTTGAAATTTGGATCAGTATTATGAAATCCATATTCAAGAAGAGACATAAATAAAATGCAATTGGTTTGCAAACATTTTTCTAAAATTAGTCACCAGAAAGAGGACTGTAATATGTCTCTTTTGGCAAGAAGAAAAGTAAGAAATATGAAATTTTTATACAAAGTCATTATCAAAAACATAATTTGTTTTCAAAATTTCATTTTAATTCTTGCTACTTAAAATTTATCAATATAATTTCTCTATTGAAACTTGTAGATGTGATACTTTGAAAATTTTTCCTATTTTATATATATATTAAAATTATCCCAAATTCAAAACTTAACCAGACTAGCCAGGAAAAACATCAAAAACACAACCAATGGTGTCACTGCTGCAAGCAGACTTCTCAAGTATAAAGAACTACAAAACAACATCATATTTATATTAAACATTACCCACAATTTCATTTACTTCCCATACAACCTTAATATTAAAAAACTTTTAAATAAGCTAATTGCTTTAGAATAATAAATTTTCAATAATAAAGATTCTTTAATTCTTCTTTTTATTTCATTTCTCCAAAGAAGGCAACCTTAGCTCCATCAAAATTAATAGTGTGGCCTGTATAAATTTGTGGGTAATATTTAATATAAATATGGTGTTGTTTTGTAGTTCTTTACACATGAGAAGTCTGCTTGTGGTAGTGAAACTATTGATTGTGCTTTTGATTTTATTTTCTTGGCTAGTCTGGTTGAGTTTTGGATTTGGGGTAATTTTAATTGTTTATTGACTAGTTTGGCATTATGATTATATATATATATATATATATATATATATATATATATATATATATATATATATATATATATATATATATATATATATATATATATATATATATATATATATATATATAATATCTGACCCATATTATAAGTGATCTTTTTCCCTTCTTTCTACTTTTTCTTAAACCTTCTGTTATACTGTATACTTTTTTATGTGCAATCAGTAATTAATCATTGGCTGTAGATGTGTACATTAAATAAATAATTGGAATTATTATTATTAATGTTCCAATTAATCAGTGGTTAAACTGAAGATCATGAGATGTTTACAGAGCATATTTGTTAAGTATACATTTACAGAGGTTTTTTTTTGTATGACTTAAAAATATTATTTGGTTTTAATAGGTTATAGTTAATTTCATAAAAAAATAGATGTCACTATGCATGAAATGTAGATCTTTAAATGACTTGCTGTGCTGAAGTGGCTGTTTTGTTCCACAAGATAAATTAAAGTTTATATATATATTTTTTGCAAATATCATCAGACAATTGTATTGCTACAAAAATTGTGTGCTTACTGTGTGGACATGGAGAAAAAATTGGAGCCAATAAAGGTAGATTAAATTGAATTTGGAAAGATTGGGAATAATATTGATAACATTTGTAAAGTGTTTCATTACATCCTTTTAAATATAGAAGTAAAAAAAATTTTGTTGTGAGGGGTGTTACTGTAAAGAGGCTTTATAATTAAGTTGTATATAGGATTAGTTGGTTTAAAAAAAATTTATTCTAAAGAATTTTTTAAATTTATGACAGGAAGTAATTTGTTTGAAAAAGAAGATAATGTTTTGAGGTCTAAGGTTGAGAAACACATGTTTATCAATCACCAATGAAAAAAGTAAAGTTTATTATCTTTTTATAAAGGGATTTGAAGAGTAGGAGAGGGACTATAAAGTTAAATATAGACTAGGGGACTTAAAAAATTAGAACTATAGATTGCATTTGTATCTCACAATGCATATATAATGGTCAGAAAGAAATTAGGCATGCTGTGATAGAGAGTACTATATTTGATGAGGTTCATTATTTGAAATGCTTGAATAAGACTAGGAAGAATGTAACAGGGTTATGATTATGTAGATAGTGTGTAAATGTAATAAAAGAAGTGAAAAAGTGGTTTCTAAATGTAGATAGTTTAAAGAGAAAGTGAAGAGAAATGGAGCAAAATGTAGTTGAGGAAGGTAAGATAGAATATGTTTTTAGTGGAGTGACAAAAGACATGGATGGAAAAATAAAAAGTATAGTGGAGATTAGCCAAAGAATAATTAAGATAGAGCAAAAAATAAGGGGTGTGGAAGAAAAATTAAAATCATTAGAGACAAAGTATGAGCAGATAAAGGAATTATTGAATAGGAATGATTAGGAAGAAGTAGATAAGAAAGTCCACAAGATTGAAGAGAATATTACAGCTGAAAATGAAGTAGGAAAAGGAAACTATGTGATCAGTATTTATAGGAGATACACTAATTAGAGAATGTGGAGATATAATTGCAAGGGAAAATAGAATCAGATATGTAAGAATATGTCTGTCTAGATCTAGAAGTAGTGATGTTACAGATAAGATAAAGAAACAAGGGAGTAGAGATGTGTATGTTATGATAGGGACAAATAATTTGTCAGAGCCATCAGGGAGAATAATGGATGAGTACATAGAATTGATTAGTAATTTAAAAAGATTAAAGAAAAAGTAGGAATAGTTGGATTATTATCAAGATTTGATAATAGGTATATATTAGATGGGGCATGTTCAATAAATGAGAGAATGAAAAAATTGCGAGAGAGAAATGATGTTATGTTTGTGGATGTGTGGAATTTTTTTATTAGTAAGAGAGAGTTATGTAGCAGAGATGGATTTTATTTAAAAACAAGAAAGTGAAGTTTTAGGGAGTTTGATTTATAAAGAATATAGTTCAGGAAACTTATAAAGGAAGGTGGGATTTTAAATCGCAGTGTTATCAGAAAGAAGAAGAATGTATAGGATATAACAAATAAACAAAATGTAGATGTAGAGAAAGAATGAGTCTGTAAAATTAATGACAACCAAGTTATTTATAAATGTAATGGAGAAGAAAGAGTCAAAAGAATTTATAAAATAGTAGTTAGGAAAGAAGAAATGGTTAAAATTAGATATTTGAACATGCAAGGGGGTAGGAGACCAGAAAAGTGGCTGGAATTAAACTAAGCAGTTAAAAATGAAGAGCTTGAGGTACTATCAGTAGTGGAAACTCATCTAAGAAGAGAAAAAGAATCTATACTGGAAAACTTGGTATGGCAGAGTATAAATAGAAAAAAAAAGTGGTGGTGATATAAGAGGTTAGGAAGACATGAATGGATGATGGTTATAGTATATATAGCCACTGGGGATAGTCAAACTATAATGGAGTGAAACAGTAGCATATATGAATGCCTAGTTAAGAATATACAGAGTTTCAAAAAAAGGGGAAGAAAATAATGGTTATAGGGATATGAATCAGCATATTAAAGAAATTGATAATATAGATAACAAGAATGAACAGCTTTTGAAGAATTTTTGTCAGAGAGTGAATTTGAGCATTGAAAATTTATTAAATATTTATGAGGGACACTATACACGATCTAGAAATAATATATTTCACACAATAGAGTAGGTATTAGTAGAGAAAGAGGGAATGAATAAAGCATTAAAAATTAAAGTGTTTGATAATGAAGAAAGAATATGTAATAGTGATTATAATTTCTTAATAATAGAGATAGCTAGTAATGGGATGGAAAATAGTAATAAAAATAGAAAGATAGTGAAAAATGTTGATGAAGAATGAACAATAAGGATAATTTAGTATAAAATAAAAGTTGAAGAAATCATGGAAGAGTTGGTTGGGGATAAATATAAGGATTGGTGGGGTGAAACAGAACAAGTGGCAAATACAGTTTTAGGTGAGAATATTCAGAAGAATAAAAATACTAAAAAAGTGAGATTTAGCAAAAGTGTAAAAGAGAGAAAAAAGCAAGCAGAAAAGATAAGTGTGTTATTAAGAACAAAAACAGTGAAAAAGACGATAATGTTAAATGGGAAAAATATTTTAAAAAAGAAGTTGGCTAAAATAAATAATTATATATAGAGAATGAAATTAAATAGTTAATTGTTGGAGGTTATTAATAAAAGTGGAAGAGATGGGAGTAAAAAATTTTGGAGATACATTAAAAAAAGGAATGTAGGGGGAGAATAATAATATTACTAGATACTAAGTGAATAGAGTGTAGCTCTAGAGAAGAAAGAGAGACAATCTTAAATAAGTATGTAATGAATATAGAAAAGATGTTAAATGTGAAGGACAGAGTGATAATAAACATAAAAGCATATAGTGATGAAAATATTAGATTTACAGAAAATGAACTAAATGAGGGAGAAAAAAATTAAAAAGTGGAAAGGCGAGAGTTTAGATGGATGGGAAGCAGAGATGATAATAAATTTAGGACATAGACCAAAATTAAACCTATTATTATATTTTAATAAGATGACACAGAAGAGAGATTTTTAGATAGTTGGAGCAATACAAGAATAAGGCTGCTATTTAAAGGAAAGGGTATGGATCATAGAAAGTTAAGCAATTATAGAGCAATAGTGGTAATATCAATGTTATATATAGTTTTCACATATATGGTGGCTGGAAGGATCACAAAATGGATGGATGAAAATAATATAGTGCGAAAAATGTAAGAAGGTTTTCAATTGAATAGACATATAGGAGATAGTTTATTTGTAGTTGCACAACTTATAGATATGAGCAGAAGTTCTGGCAGACAATTATATATATATAGTTTTTATAGATATAGAGAAGGCATATTATGATAGAGTAAATAAAAATATATTATGGCTAAGTTTAGTAAATTTGGGAATGGATGGAGCTTAAGTGGATCTTATTAAGAGCTTATGTATCAATTAGGAAATATAGAATCAGTTAAAGTTAAAAATGGGGTCGAACTAAGACAAGAGTGCCCTATATCACCTATTTTGTTTTTGTTGTATTTGAGAGAAATGGAGAGAGCAATAGAAAGACTAGGAAGAGGGGTAGAGATATCATTAATAGGTGACAAGGGAATATATACATTATCATGTCTTTTATTTGTGGATGATGTCTTCTTGTGCATGAAAAGAAGGATTTTATGCTGAGGAAATGCCAATGGTGGGTAAAGAGATGGGGATTAAGTTTAATGAAGAAAAATCAAAAGTGATGATAATTAATACTGGAAAAAGAAAAGACAAAGAATTTTTATTGGGGGATATAAAGTTTTTTTTTTTTTTTAAACAAAAAGTTTTATTAACAAAGTTTACATGGTTTTATGATACTGTTTTCATACATGGTATACTGCATGACTGATTGCCAAAGTTCATAAGATCAAATGCTTGGTAGATCAATCCTGGACCAAGTCTCTTTGTATAACCATTCTGGTGCAAGCAGCCGGTCCCTGGCACTTATGCTCTTGACAAGACCTATAAAGGTCTCTGTGACTGAAGAGCCTGAATGACGGAAATCATTTTAAGAAATCAGAGAAATTTCTTGGATGGATAGGTGAAAAAATTGCTACATGAAGCAAAGAAAAGGGTCTGATAAAGAAATTTAACAGTATTTTCATATAATAAATACGATGTAGTTAGTATTGCATTGAAGGAAGTGGCAATAGTAGGATTAACTTATGGTAATGATGTATTATGTATTAGTAATGGGGTGTTAAATTACTTTAAAAAGGTACAAAGAGAAGTAGGAAGACATGCATTAGATACAGATGTGTGTATGGCAAAGAAAGTTATTCAAGGAAAAATGGAGATGATCATGCTTTTATATGAGAGATACAAAAAGCAAAATGAAAATGTTCAGTAGATTGCAGTTTATGGATAATAAGAGAATAACCAAAATAGTATTTAATTGGGTTATGAATAAAAGATAGGCAACAAGATGGGTGACCAAAGGTAGCACAATATGCAGAAGATTTAGATAAAAAATTTATGTCAGTATACTTCTATAAAAGATGGGATGATTGTGTTAGGAGAATTGTTGAAAGTTATAGTGGCAAGGAATGGTATAGAAGAATAAATTCATTAATAAAGAATAGGAAGTTGGGAGAGATGGAGAACTATTATGGAGAGTAAAAAGAGTTTAAATATATATAGAAGTAAACAGAATATTGAGTGTGAGTTTATTTATGATAATATCAAGGAAAGTATTTTATTTCTTAAGGCTCAAACAGGATCTTTAGCAACAAGGGAATATGCACATAAATGGAAAAATATGGGTGATTTAATCTGCAAGTTGTGTAAGGAAGACATAGAAAATATTAGCCATCCTGTTATAGAATATAAATGCCTGCAAGCAGAAAGTGTATAAATAATGAAGTTGTTAAAAGAATAAATATAAACATCACATGATATCCATTTTTGAGTGGCAGTATGTATAAAGAGTTTTGCCTGTTTGAATAAATATAAACAAAATGATTATACAAAAAGTGGGTTCTTGGTTTTTATGCTGGATTTGGAAAAGGGGGATTTAGATATAAAGACCATGGAATTGACAAAGATTATGTTATGGAAATAGGATAGAGCAGAATAGAAAAGAATATGGAAAAAACTTAATGCGAAAATGGAAAGGGAAGGTAAAATGGCTAACAGGTTTCTCTGGGCTTATTGGCTGAATGAATCCTGATTCCAAATAAGAAGAAATCACAGTGCATCATGTCACATCACATCATAATTGTAAATTAGTTAAAGCATATTGAAAAGGGCAAAAATTACATTTGCTGAAAAAAGCTTTTTTGTGTATAATTATTATCATATATATTATTGCTGTTATATAAAGATATTTTATGTTATGTTATATTGTTGATTTGTTAAACATAGTATGTTATTTAATTGTATTAAATTGAAATCACATATATTGTATTAAATTCAATGTTACTAACCTGAGGGGTTTTTTTTTTAATAAGAATTTTCAAGTTTATGATTTTTGTAAAATAGACAATTCATAGATAATCTAGTTAATCATCACATCAGTAAATGAGTACTTGGGTATTCATAGGAAAATAGCAAATGCTATCAGTATCAGATTAGTTTTAAAATTTACTGATTACAAAAAATTTGTAATTTAAATATGATGCAACTTCACCACTTTAAAGAAAAATTCCTAATATTTTCTACAACTGAGCCTATGTTTTCAGTTCTAGAAGCAAATTTACAATTCATGTTTGTCTTACAAGAGTTTTGATGAAAAACAGAGCAAAACTCTCCATACAGTATTGCCGCCTGTGCTAAACAGAGTAATCAATGGATGCCAGAAGGCTTGTGCATAAAATCCCTATCTAATGCCTACTCATCCAATATCCCCAGACTAGTTTCTGGCTTGTGGCCTTCGTCAGTGAGGAGCTTTCTATTTATCAACAATTAATGTGCTAGTATAGGAAATGTGATCATGTGAGTTTTGATGAAGTTAATTTTGTTTGATACCATTGAGATTATATATGTCCATCTTGAAATGAGTGCAGCATTATGAAATAACAAGGAATATCCGTAATTATTAAATTGTAATGTTTTAGGTTGATCTATTATTTAATAATTAATTTAGTAAAGATATTTAAAATTATATTATGCTCAAATACTTCTTATGGATTAAATTTAGTTTTGATTAGAGCAAACATATCAGATGAGCTATTTTACGTAAAATTTGCTTATCATTATGTTTTTTAAAATCATTAAAAATTAGAACCACCATTTTTTGGTATCTGTAATTTATTTTGTTTATAGTCTGTTGACTATAGAAATTTCAGAATCTTCTTCATTTGATTTTTGACTGCCTTTTATACATATCAATGTAATCTAGAATTGTGCCATTATATTTAAAGAATCATTTGTATCAAAACAGTCAGTCTCCATGAGATTAACATAGTGGAGAAGTGATGAATTTAGGGTTACAAATTCAGATTCAATTTTTAGCTGAATAACATAAAAAAAACTTCACATCAGATTAAAACAAATGGTATTTAGTATTAACAGCGTCTACCACTAGAGTGCAAAAAGTATCACATGATATCCTGAGTAATTAACCATATGATTGTTTTTTAATTTTATAAACAATGTGTTATCATAATCATCAATAAATAGTATTTGATGTACTTACAATTAAATACATGAAAGTAAATTGCATTATTGTATTAATCATAATTAAACACAATCATAGTTAAAACTACTACAATGATAAATTAATAAATATAATTATTTATTTATAATTATAAATAGTTATATCAAGTTAAGAGCTTCAAAATGAACAAAGTTTAATATTTATATATCTCAGTAATAGTATGACTAGGTTTTTTTTTTTATTAAGGTTTTATTTGGGAAATTTTTGATTTTCAATTATTAAGTTTTTAAAAGGTTCAATTTTTCCATTTTCACGGATAACTTCTGTAGGGTGAAAGTTAAAAATTCTTGATTTGATTCACGTCTAAAATAAGGGGAAGGGATCTTAATTTGACACTATACAGTAATGATAAATCTTAGGTAAGTAGTTTAATCTTTTTTATTTTATTTCAATATATCACTAATTACCTATCTGTTATATTAAAGATTGGTTTAAATAGCACATTGTTAATAGTACATATTTAAATGTTATCATAGAGACATTATCATTTTAATATATATGTACATTTATACTAATAATTGTGAGATAATAGTTATTATTTAAAAATAGAATACCCTTTTAATATCTTACAAGGCAGAGTAAAAAAATGATCACATGGCTGGATGCTTAGGAAATCACGTGACATTTGAACTTTTAAGTATATTGAACATAACAGCTATAATTATATTGTTTTTTTGATGCAGAACTCTTTTGTTTTTAAATTTACTACTTTATCACTGTGCTACACTATACAGAACATTTAAAAAAGTGCAGAGTTTTTATAGAGATTATATCAAAATCTTAATTCCAATCAAGACAGCAATATCAATAACAATATCATTAAAAAACTTATAAAAACAAAACAAATAAAATGAAAAACAAACAAATAATGCTCTCTTAATTATTAGAAAGAAGGCATTGTTTGTAATTTAAAAGATAGCTATTAATAAGTATGTAAAACTCTAACTCTAATACGGATTTTTACTATTAGTGTTAAAATTAGAATTTAATTTGATAAAAAATCAAGTCAGATGTCATATGACCTAATTTTAATAAAGCTCGTATTTGTAAATGTTATATATAGAGTACGTAAAAACATACTCTTAACAAGCTTCAAAAATACCCTCAACCCCAAACCGCGGTTTCTGCATCTAGCGTCGGTCTGGGGTTGAGGGTATTTTTGAAGCTTGTTAAGAGTATGTTTTTACGTACTCTATATATAAAATTAGAATTTAGTATCGCCTTATTTTTTTTGGTAAAACCCAGGGTTCTGAAGTTCAAGTTCCATAAATCATGGTTCCAACTCAGTTACTTCTGGATATTGAACTTTTTATAAACTTATGAGCAATAAACCATTCACTTATTTTGCCTTTTAATGCAGTGCTGGTAGAATCTGCAGCTCCAGAGAACATCACTCCATCTCTGTCACTTCTAGCACTTGAATTTCTTAAGTGTTCTTGAGTAGTAAACCATTCAATTATTTTTTTTTTACATTTGTTTTTTCACTTGCTAGAAAACATTTCAATTGTCTCAAGTTTACAGGCTACTTCATCTGGGGTTTTTATCACTTGCTCTATGTAGAAAATCTTGTAATACCTATTTTCTAAAAGTGTCTCATAATTTTTTTTTTACTGGTCTTTATTTCATTTGTTATGCTTCTTCCCAATCTATACTTTTTAATTAAAGGCAACACTTTATTTAAAAAAGCATTTATAAATTATTTATACTGATTTAAAATAAATGCATTAGCAGACATAGACTGATAAGATTAAGAGTACTAAGATGGAGTTTCATTTGCATTAGAATCTATTAAATGGGAATTTATTTATTTGGAATCTGAATTTTTTTTAGGCAGCTTAACTATTAACAAAATACTTGTAGACATTTGAACCAGAATATAGATTCACTAGTGATTTTATTAAGACCTTCAATTCTATCACTGAAGCCATAAATTCATCAGTTATTGACTTATTTATGCAGGTCATGGTTGTTTGTCTACATTTACATAGATCAGTGATTTTGTAGCAAGTAAATACAAAGACCATAGAATGTCTTGGATCTGTTGATGAGACTCATGTTGAGTCTGATGAGACTCCAGCTGGGTCTAGAAATATCAAATCCAGTTGGATTTATTGTTAAATCTTAAAAATAAATTTATTTGTAATCTCATAAGAATTCTATTTTTTGTGTCATAATTCTTTAATTGTATTCTTGGTTGAATTTCCACTGAAGTGATATTGATTTGAGAAGAATTTTAATGGCAAACTATATCTTGAGTTATTGAAAATCATGATCTGCTTAACAGATTATACATTTACTGTAAGCCAATTTATCTTGTGGAAGAATATGTAAAAAAACATGAAGCTACTGCAAAGGGTTAGATTTGTTGTGTCAATAACATTTGTTGTGGCAATATTGAATTTAATATCCAGAAGTTTAGTACAGAAACGTTTTATCAGACAGTTAAAAAACTATCCATAAAATACTTGCACCACAGTACTAAGTAATGGTAGCCAGCTTTTTAAGCAGGTTATTCCTTAAAATTAATTTTGATCTAACCTTAGATAAATTAGAAAAAGAAATGAGATTATGATTCAAGATTATTCCTAAATAGCATGGGATGGAATATTACTGTCTATTATTGTAAAAACTAATATTCAGACTATAAGATGATTCCCTGTTTATTTATATGAGAAGTTTTTTCTGCATGTGTTAAATGCGTTGACCGGGAAGTGAACCCGGGCCAGCTATTTATAAACAAAATTTATTTTTTTTAGTTAATACTAAAAAATCGAATAATTTACTGCTTAGGAGTTTTTACAAAGTTCGAGCACTTGAAATGACAAGAATGGACCTACAAATGTAGCAGTAAAAAAGAGAGAGAGAGAGTAGAATAACACTTCGCTTTGAATAACTTTTATAAGTACTAGTTAATTTTACTACTATAAACTTGTCTTTATTCTGTAATAGTTTAATCATTTAAGACAAGATTGGTAATTAATAAAGATGGGAACCCATATAGTTAAAGCTGTGTATAAAAGCTTTACCAATTGTCAGTAGAATAATTTCCACGAAGACCCGAATGTAGAAAAAACACTATGTGGAAGATGAAAAGTCTAATTCAAATAAAACATATATATAAAGAACATAGAACTTTTTTTTAAACTTTAAATCAAACATTACTCAATGTATTTTTATAAGAGAAGTTGAACACTGTTTTAATCAGATTAGGAATAAAATTTCAATTTTTGAAATTTTTTAAAAATCTTTGCATATCCTTATTAAGAAACTTTTCTATTTCAGGAACAAGTCTTTTTTGAGCAGTCAAGACAATATGATCACCATAAATGAATTTCCTACATTCTGTTTCTGGAGGATCACAGATGAATATATTAAATAAAGCAGGTTAGAGAACTGATCCCTGAGGTAAACTATTCTTTAAAAAATTATATCTACTGTGACTATCATTTAGTGTCACTTGTACTTTTCTACTGAAGAGCATTTTGTCAAGTAAATTGTTTTTTTAATTTAAGAATTTTAGAAAATTTTTAAAAGGACAATTTTTCCAGATGGAGTCTTAAGCTGCACTTAGATTAAAAAAAGACAGCATCAGTTATTAATTTATTTTAAAAACATTTTTTAATATGACTGGTTTTAAAACTTTTATTCACAGCAGCATTTCAACCATTAGCAAAATTATTCTGAAATACTTATAGGAAATGGATAATAATCATATTGGGAAATAGATTTTTGGATAATTGTTGGGTTTATTTGATTTTCAAACTGCCATAGTTTTATGTCATATATTCAAAATGGTTTCTGTATGAATAATGATACAAATAGTTTCGGCAACCTTAGGACCTGCATTTTTCAAAAACTCTGGAATTATGCTGTTTGTTACTGAAAACTTTTCTGGTTTAAGACAATCTAAGGCACATTAAAGTCTATAAATATCTACTGGTTTATTATGATGATATTTGAGAAACATAGAAAAAAAAGTTTGGGATTCTGCTCCAATGATGCCTTTTCTCATTTCTATCAATCTTGGATTTAAGTGAGTTGCAACTTCATTAACAATGACAATATTAGAGATAGTCTTTAACCTATATCATATGTGCCTTAAATGTTTATAATAGTCAAAGGAAATAGTGGACTTAAACAGTGAAGAAAATAACATCTTCATACTCCCAAATCAAGATGCTTCAGATTGGCCTATATAAGTGGAAAGTCAGGTTAAAGATAAGATCGACACTCTTATCTTTATAAAAGTTGCTATCTTGTGTCAAGGTTTGAGAAGTCCCTCTATTAGAAAATAAAGATATTGTTTGACTATTATAAACATTCAAGGCTCATATGATATAGGTTAAAGCCTGTCTCTTAAGTAGTTACATATACTTCCTGTGCACTTTATAAATAATTATAATAATGACAATATTAGTTTTTTTAAGTACTTTTATATTTACCAAGATTAAGTGAAGCAAGATTTTATGATGAGATATTGTAAATTTTTTATTCTCTATGGTTTCTCTTTCATAGACAAAAATTGACTATGAAAAGCATTGTTAAATTTGTTCCAATATGGAGTAAATAGCTTTTAATATCCATGATAGATGAACTCGTTGATTACTATTGTTGTGAATTTTTTAAACCCATTGTAATAAACTACAGAAAGTAATCATCCTTTCTTCACAAGAGCCATTAAACAGAAAGATTCAATCTACAAGGATACTCTCACCCCAGACACAAGATACAGGCTTTAAGAAAATAAGAGCAGCTGTCTTAATTTCTGAATTCAAATGTAATTCTTAATTCCCAACTAAAATGTAATTTCTTAAACCGATTATAGTGAGAACATATTGGAGAGATTCTATGAATATTTTCTTCAAGATATCCAATATGCTAAATTCGGTTAACTTTCCTTAAATTCTATTTCAGAACAGGCTAACTTGTGATAATAGGTGCACAGATTACAGGAATGATTGACCTTGGTTTATGTTGACTACACAGAAAATAATACAGGTTCAGTAAATTAGAAAGTAATGAGGAATTATTTTTTGTTGAAAGAAAATATAAACCAGAAATTATTTTGTTTTCCCATCTTTATGAATGGAATGTTCCCCTTGCTTGGTATTGTAAAGTAAGTGCATGCTATTTAAATTTATCCATTCTACCAATTGATAATCTGCTTGATCCTCATTTATATATCACCAATGACTACTATGAGAATTGAAATTACTTATAAATACAAAAGGTATGGAAGGATTTTAAAAGGAGATAGTGCCAATTTGTATTGAGAGATCTGTTAATCTTGCATCATAAAAGTTATTATCATACGGTGATTGTAAAATCATGGAACTATTTTAAATACAACTTGATTGCTTTGTAGATGATTTCAAACAAAAGTAGCTATACCATGGTTAGAGTACACTTTATCAATAATCAGGATAAAATCAAGAATTTTATGATATACATTATTGGAAATCATCTGAAGTATAATTACATCAATATTGTATTGATCAACTAATTTGTAGAATGTCTTTACTTTTAATTTCATTATAGTTTTATTAAGTTGAAATAATTTTATTGAATTTCCTAAGTGAAAATACTTTAGCTAATAAAAATAACATATATAAAAAACTAATTCAGGTTTAAGTAGTAAATTTAAACAATTAATTATTATAGCTTCACTTCTAAAATTTTTTAATATTGCACTACTTTTTAATTATATATGCTCTCAAGTAAAAATTCATTTAATTGTAATAAACCCCATAAAGAATAAAATTATCCATCAGTTGAAAGTATCAGCTCCAAAGAAAAACATTAATTCAATAGGTAATTATCAGTTATGTGTACTATAGCTGCTAGGTGATGCTGCAGTACCATCAAGAATCACCAAGAAACATGCAAGTGATAAATTTCTATCCAAAAATGGCTGAAATCAAGGAAAATTAAAATTAAAACACCTAAGGCAAGACATCCAAAAAATCACTGAAATCTGTAAAATTAAAACACCTAAGGCAAGACATCAAAAGTAAGTAAAAAATCAAATAAAAAAAAAAAAGTAAGTAAAAAATCAAATAAAAAAAAATTGGTTTGTCTAAGGCAAGACATCAAAAGTAGGTAAAAAAATCAAGTAAAAAAAATCAGGTCACCATTTTTGGATAGAAATTTATCACTTGCATGTTTCTTGGTGCCCCCCCCCCCCCCCCCCCCCCCCCCCCCCCCCCCCCCCCCCCCCCCCCCCCCCCCCCCCCCCCCCCCCCCCCCCCCCCCCCCCCCCCCCCCCCCCCCCCCCCCCCTCCCCCCCTCCCCCCCCCCCTCCCCCCCCCCCCCCCAGTTCTTGATAGTACTGCAGTGTCACCTAGCGGCCTAAATATGTATAACTAAAAACTACTCTTCAATACTAAAATAATTTACATCCATATCACTATAAATAGATTTATTTTCTAAATATAAAAGCATAAACTTATCACTTAAATTTTCAATACTGGTTACAAAATGTTTTTTTTAAAGTTTCAAATCCTTAAATTGGCTGAAACATTGATTATAAATTTTCAGCAGCCAACATATATCTTTAAAATGTTAGTGGGCAAAAGATCCAAAATATTGCATTTCTTGATTCATTGTTTGGATTATTATCCATATCTTTGACATTTTTTCAATTTGCTTAACATTTATAACAATAATTATATATTGAACCTTTTCCATCATCTAATATTAATTGTTAACTGTTTTAGAAAAATTCAAACTCTATTTAAACTTTTACAATACATTCAACTATTAGTAATAACATTTGCTACTAAACGAAGTTTGAATTTTTCTAAAAAAGCATTTCAAAAATGATATTAGATATTGAAAATAAGCCAATATATAATTATAACTAAAATACTATTATCATAAATTCCCTGACAAACATTTATAACATTAGAGCACACAGCTGTGTTTAAAATTGGATCTACAAATGGAATACAGATTCTCCATCTATGTTATCTAGGAAGGAGTTTTATTTCTTTTATGGATCAGTATGTTTTGGTTATAGTATAAGTTTAGGTAATGTTATCTATATAAAAATAATTTTTATATTAAAAATTATGATTCAAATTCTCTTATCTATTTTTATCATGTTAATGCATCATAATCAAATTTCCCTACTTACCTGCTTTTGAATTCTGTTGCTGTATGTTAACCATGATTATTTTTAAGACTTTTGTAATTTTATATAGTGGTAAGAATGGAAGTCTCAAGATATAAACGTTTCTAGATCAATTTGTAATTGAAAAAGTTGAATAAAAGTGGAATTAATTGCAATGGTAATATTAACTAGTTATGAAATTTCTGACAATTACTAATCTAGCATAAAACAATTCTTGAAATTAGCTTCTGTCATTTGTTTATGACTTTAATAATATTAATACAATATTATTTATTGAAAAAAATATGTGTCAACTATTCCATCATCATCATCATCATCATCAACCATTATCAATCAATTGCAGCATAAAGATTTTTCCAAGTTCAATACATCTTCTGCAATCTCTAACTTCTCTTCTCCACATCACCCTTACTTATTTTCTTATTTCATCCATCTATTCCAAATATGGTCTCTTTCTGTCTCATTTACAATCTCTTGGAATCCAATTTAAGATTTTAATTGTCAATCTATTATCATATCTACTAGCAATATGTCCAATCTAATTTCATTTCAGTTTTTCAATTCTTTTAATGATGTCAGTAACATGTGTTTGTTTTCTTACCCATGCATTGTGTTCTTAATCTCTTCTTGTTACTTCTAACATGCATCTTTCCATACTTCTTTGAGGGTCTTAAAGTCTCTGTATTACTTTTCTATTAAGGGTACAAGCCTCAGATCCATAAATAAGAACTGATAAAACACATTTATTAAAAAAACCTTTTCAAACACTAGGCATATTTCCTTGTAATATTAAGTTATTTTTACCCACAACACTTTAACAAAATTTAATTCTATGATTAATTTAATCCATTATGTTACTATCTGTAGTAATAATCTGTCAAAGGTATTTGTAGTTGCTAACTTCTAACTCATCATAATCAATCTTTATTTTCATCTTTTGAGAAAATCCATTGAACATTACTTTAGTCTTTTTAACATTTACCTTTAATCCTACTTTCTTACATTTATCTGACAACTCTTGCAACATTTCATGAAGCTCCAAAGCATTATTTGCAAAAAAAAAACAAAACTACATCATCTGCAAAATCTAAATGATTTAAATAATCTCCATTTACTTTTACTCCTTTAGCTTCCCATTTTAATCCACAAAATACTTCTTGCAGCACTGCTGTAAAAAGTTTTGATGACATGGAGTCACCCTGTCTTATACCTTCTCAATGTTAACCTTCCTAGTATCATATGTAATCTAATTGTTGCTGTTGCATTTTTATAAATATTCTTTAAAATTTGACAATATCCTGGATCTATATCTTGATGATCCAATGCTTTAATCACTGAAGAAATGCTTAGAGAATCAAATGGCTTTTCATAATCTACAAATCCAAAGCATAATGGCAACTCATATTTATTGGCCTTCTATAACTTCTCTCAATACTTGAATATGATCTACTGTACTAAATTCACATTGAAATCCAGCTTGTTCTTTTGGTTGTTTAAAATCCAACGTTCTTTTTAGACAAGTTGCAATTATCTTTGTAAAAATTTTGTATGAAACTGATAAAAGACTGATAGGTTTGTAATTTCTAATATCTTCTTTATCATCTTTTTAAATATTAATACTGCATTCTTCTAATCATCTGGTACATCTTTATCATTTAGATATTTGGTATATAACTTTGCCAAAGTTTTTTCTATTTTTTTAACTGCTTCTTTTAATATATCAATTATAAATTCCATTATTACTTGAAGCTTTTCTCTTCTTTATAAATTTAACTGCATGTCTTACTTCTTAATGTAAAATTCTGGGCAATTTAGAAAAGATGTAGGAGGTACTTGTTCTTTATTATTATATAGTTCTTGATAGAACTCTTCTACCCATTTTATGATGTCATCTCTCTTTTTAGTAAAAGTTCCATCTTTTTTTTTACTGCAAGTATAAGTTTCCTACCAATGCCATAATCTTGTTTTACACTCTTGAGACTTTTATTATCTTCTACAGCTTTCCTTGCTAGTTCACAATTATACTTTCTTATATCATTATCAACTCTTTTTCGCATCATTTTACAAAATTCAAGATATTCAATCTTTCTTTATGTATTATTTCTACATATCTTTATAAATTCTCTAGTTTCAGTAGAAATTTTATTGGTCAATTGCTGCTTTTTTCTACCAGCTATCTTTATTGCAGTTTTTAAAAGTGTATCATTTATTTTTCTATTAATTTCGTTCAAGTGTGAATCATGTTCAAAATCTACCAATACTTGAAAATGATTTGCAAGTTTTAATTTAAATTCATTAAAATGAATGTTTCTGAAGATTAGGAATATCAACTGTAAATATTGGTTTTTCTCAATAGTTTATAGTTTTGCATTAACACATATCTTACATCTTACTAATTGGTGATCACTTCCTGTGTTGAATTTATTAAGTACATTCCATAGCGGGACTGATTTACATCTTTTAATATATAATAGAATAATTGTTATAACAATGATAATATATCATTTTTTGGTTTCATGCTGAGTCTTTAATAAATATTTAATGGTTATAAAAGCATTAGCAGAGAAAAATGCTCTACTATGAACTGTTCTGGGATTTGCCTAATTTTCGATGAAATTCAAGTTGAAAGAAATTTAGTTATGAATCATTTTTATCAACAGTATGAAATAGTCTATTTATGCAAATTTTATGACACAGTGAATAAATAATCAATTTACTATATCCATTATCTGAGTTTTGAATTTGGGTTAGATGAATCTTGTATTTTTTTTCAAATCATAAGCAAGTTTGGGAGAGGAAGGGTCATGCAATTGGACATAGTCAACACAGCTAATCATTCAATTATTTGCTGGTAAATTGATATCTATTGAAGCAATGGATCTGAAGCCCGATCCATGCTTCACATCTTCCTATAAACTTAATTAATATTGTAGACCTAAATTAAGTTTATAGTCCAATATCAGCAGGGTTTTGCATTAGAGTTAAAAATAATTATGCTTATTAAATGTGTATTACATTTAAATATTTTGTTTTAAATAAATTTCATTCTATTAAGAAAAATTGCTTAACCTATTAGTCAAACATATATATACATCTAGCGTATATATATGAGTTAATGCAAAATTCTGCTGAAATAAAATGCTTATTCTACTATAAAAATAATAA